>CM076577.1:241938566-241970982 GCA_034641835.2 Pinus albicaulis
TACCAAAACCTATAGGTGTTGGTCAATGATCACATTGCGAGAGATAATGATCCATGAGAGGTAGTTATTCCATGTCGTGAAACACATGTAGACCATTGGTTTATCCAATATGAAACATGGTACACTTCCCAATTGAAAATCAATAGCATTATCATGGTCTTAAGTGGATGGAAGTCCTTTATGCATATTATCTTCAAATTATTTTCAACAACATTCTAGATATACACAATAGTAGAAGGTCTAGAAGTTTGAATATCTAGTGAACACAAGTGTGCAATTACCCCATGAAATCAATTTTTTAAATATTTTTTCATGCTATTATAGATTTTATAACCCATATTAGGTCATCAAATAATGTAATATTCCCAAATGGGAAAAGCATAACTATAGTGCATAAACATGGAAATAGCAGTGTAGATCAATGTCTAAATATGAGAGACCAATATGGAGCTTATTTATTCATTATAACAACAACAAACATGTATAATAGAATGGGCTACAAACCATAAGATAAGAAAACAAGCCTCCAATAAGAAATCCCTCAAGAATGAGGCGTTGCTACTATATAAACATGCTAGAGAAAATGCTACAGAAAAATGAACATACAAATATAGAGGGGTGATATATGCCTCAAGAGATACAAAAATGAAGATCTAGGCTCTATAACAACATTCCAAGACAACCCAAGAGGGTTTCCGAGAAATACACCCTATAATACAATATGAGATGCAGCCCTAGGGCTAAAAGTATGCTGCAAAAAAGTAACTAAAGGGTAATGGCTGAAGCTGATATGAAAATAAATATTCTCTCCTCCAATGGATCCTTCAGATGAAAGGTTGTTCCCTTCACTAAATAAATCACTCCCCAAATCACCTACTACAAATACCCCTGCAACTCCTCCCTAGAATAACGCAGATCCATACTGATACTGCGTTGTAGGGGATAAAACATTGTATTCTGGTGCCAAATGTATCAATTATGCTCTAGGGTCTTCCTTACTAGCCTCCTAATGGAAGGAAACCTTACTCTAATGAAATCTAGCTTAGAAATCACCCAAATCAACTCTCCACAACTTCTGCCATGCAACACAACACAACCTCGATAGGAACTGCGTTGTACCATAAGACTGAAGATTTGGCCTGATTCCTGAATGTGCAATATAGTGCAAATACTCTTCCTAAGTGGTTGCTAGAGGTCCCTCAAATATAGAGTTGGGATTCCTGCTCAAGAACATTGTGTGCTAAACAGCACTGAAATCTTAACTAAACAGCTCAAGGGAGCGACAAGTCTAAACAAACCATTAATCCAAATATCAAAACATAACATAACAATCTATGGATTCCATCCTCTTCCCTATATAAGTGGTGAGCTTCCTCACCCTTGGCCCCACTCATTTAAGGCACTACTTCCATGCATGGAGTCTCCCTCCAAAACTGCCTTGTCCCATAATGGATGCCACTCCTCCATGACAGTGTTGTTGATTTGGTCAAGTTTGACCCAGTCTTCATGCTCCAACCCCTTTTTACACACAAGGGTGCTTAATTAAGCTACTAAGATGTCCTCCTTTCACATTAGAAGTGATTTTATTCCTACTAAAAATATTTATGGGTCTCCATACCCTCGTATTCAACAAATTAAGAAGGAAAAGCAAAAATCAATATTCCAACTAGCTCATGGCTAATTGGGAATATTATAGTCCTCCCCTCCCAAATGTTGCTTTTCCTCAAGAAACTGTAAAGGTGAGTGATGCAACTCTTCTCCTTCCTTGGTGATACCTCCATGTGATAAGCTCTCCTCATAAGCCAAGTTCCTCCCAATCCATCCCTCCATGAAATGTTCCTCCCAAGTACTCATGAGATGCAAATGACTCATCCCACAAGGAAGCAAAAGATCCAATGTAGAAATCATGGTTTTCCCAATGCTCTCCCTAAAACATGAAGCATAAGAAACATGGAGAATCTATCTCTCAAAGGGCATGCTCAATCTTCCCATCCTTCCTCCATTCATTCCCATAATAAGTATAAGAACATCATCAATGTATGGGATCAAAACCAAGTACACATAAACAACCATATGAAATAATGGAGGTGGATCATAGTCCCAGATGTGGAACCAGCGCAATATATCTCCTGACTACCTCAGATCATGATATGGTAAGTGGTTTCCCCTCCACTTACTTTCTACCATAGTCTTCTCACATGCTTTGAGAAGGTGAAAAATGTTTGGTGCCTTTGGAGTGCACCAAGAATGGTAAATCATCTCCCTATATCCTCCTAGGGAGTGGCCATGCTCAACAATGTTTATGGCCCTAAGTTGGCCATGAATTTTATAAGGAATAATTCTCCCCCTTGGAACAATGGCCTGCACATGTATGGTAAAGGAATGCAAATATTCATCAAATAATCATTATGCATACAAACATGATCCTTACCATACGTTTTGTTCATACAAATGGAGTGGCTCATAGATAGATCCCCTCTCATTCCAAAAGAGGAAAGAGGTGGCTGTGATAACTCCATCAAAGATTTATGTATGTCCTCCATCTCCACATGATCCCTGCATCTCTTTAAATGCTGATATATCTCCTCTTCAAAGCCTTCCCAAGTAAACGCCTCCATGATAGTATGGTATGCTCTCATGGAATAAATATAGCTGAAGAGAAAATCCTCATGTGCTGCTTGTAGTACCTTGAGCTTGGATGCTCTAGATAAGAATATCCCACCATGATAGTAGACGACCCCATCTTTGACTGAAAATACCTCCTCTTGTAGTTGGTTATCAAGTATCATACAAGTAAAAAGATCCTTGGAAAAATCCACCAATAGCTGGGATTTCCAATATGGCTCTATCTTCCAAACTGACAGCACTGATGATTTGTCATGTAAAACATCTATCATATGGATGACATCCTCTTTGACATATCGCATGCCAAAGCCACATACTGGGATGTTGATATCCCATCTTTGTTGCTCCTCTTGCAGTTGCTCATGCTCAAGTAAAGGTTGAATCTTTGGGAGGTTAGTTTTCCATGGGAAGCTATCACCTATACAAAACTTCCTGAGTTTGGCCAAAGCATGCATGAGTGGCCACCATTCTCTACCATGAGTGGAATATTTCTCTACAAGAACATCTTCTGAGCCTCCAAATTCAAGGAATAATCACCTTGTACCATGATGGTGCCATCCTCCATCCCTGTAGCATCCTCCCTCAGCGCAAGATGAAGTGTGAGAGTGGTTAATGATGATAGTGGGATAATGTCTCCCTCCTCTTTGATTCTACCCAAGACTCTATGCGCTGTATCATGACCTCCCAATGTCCCCACTCCTCCTAGATCTATGAGTGGTGTAACATGTTGTGAGACATCCCTCATCAACTCCTGATCAGGTGGCCTCCCAGTTGGTTTTCCACAAATAGTGATGTCTCATGGACCAAAGTCATATGCATAACAAATGGGACAGTTAGGTCCTTGCTTCCACTACGCAAATCCAACCATGTTTTCTATGTGGAAGTGTTCTGAAACTTTGGTACTACTCCCAATAATGCAAGAGTCCCTCCAATTGGAGTAAATGCTCCCTTCTCACCTTTTGGTGGTGGTGGATCATCTCCTGCTATTCTAGCCTTGTGACCTCCTTCTAGTTCTTCTTCTTCTTCCTCCTCGTCATCTGAAAAGACCTCTATATAGTGTGTCTTTCCTACTGCACATCTATGTCCGGGTGCCCATGATTCTTTGCATGTGAAGCAAATCTTCCTTCTCCTCAAGTCTCTTCGGACATCATCACTGAGATATACTTTGTTTGGCTCTCCTTTGAAAGAGGAGCCTTCTAATCTTTTCCCTTTAAAGGAAAAGTGGGCTTTTGCTAAAATGTTTCCTTTTCTTTTGGCAAGGCATATTGTAGATCTCTAGCCCTTTCAATGGAATCTTGAAGGGTAGTGGGTTTTGTAGATTTCACAAACCCATGTAGAGGTTCTACTAACCCATAAATAAACATATAGACCCTTCTTGCTGCAGATAAATTAGGAACCATAACAGAAAGTTTTAGAAATTCAGAAATATAAGTTTCTGGATTACATGATTGCTTGAGATTTTCTAGCCCCATGAAAGGTACCTTTGGGTCTCTTCAATCAAACCTCTCGACTAACCTCTTTGTGAACTTTGAATATGCAGTCACATTGGCATGACCCAATGTAGACAAGCCATGAAACCACCAATCATGTGATTCACCCTCAAGGTGCAGCGTTGCTATCTTGATGGCCTCCATCTCTGGTACATGGTTTAGCTACAAGTAGATGTCTAGCTTCTCTACCCATGTTTTGGTAGTGCATTTAGATGACCCATCAAAGTTGGGTAAGAAAATCTTCCCATAGTCCAGTGTAGACCATGATTCTATATGAATCCTCCGCCTCTATTGTAATTTCGGGGTCTCCTACTGTCCTTGATCTAAAAAAATTCTTGAAAACTCAAATGATACTTGAATCTCTGAGATTGAGACTCATACTCGATAAAATAGTCTTCAAGAGTTTCCTGTTCTTGAAACCATCCATTTCCCACTGCTAAGAATGTAGGCATTGTAGAGTGTTGGGAAACCTACTGCTTCACTCGTTGATCACTCCAATGATGAGAAATGTTGGAGCCTTCACCATGTAGAAACCCTTTAGGGGATTCCTTGTATCTATCCATCCTCATCTCCTTTATTTCTCTAGCAATGTCTTTCATAGTTCAAAGAAGAAGATTTGGATACTCCTTCTCCTCATATCCTTCTGATAAAGGGGTTTTATCCTTGTCTTATTTATCATCTGTATATTCATACTTCTGGTTTCTCCTTCTGAGATACCTCTTCTCTCTATCTGTGAGAGTATCTCCTTATTCTAATGACATATTGGCTTAAGATGGACAAGTTGAGCCAAGATTATGCTCCGATGCTACTGTAATATTCCCAAATGGGAAAAGAAAAAATATAGTGCATGAACATGGAAATAGCAATTTAGATCAATGTATAAATGTGAGAGACCAATATGGAGCTTCTTTATTCATTATAACATCATAAAACATGTATAATAAAATGGGCCTCAAACCATAAGATAAGATACAACAAGCCTCCAATAAGAAATCCCTCAAGAATGTGGTGTTGCTACTATATCAAAATACTAGAGACACTGCTACATCACATTCCTAAGAGCACTGCTATAGAAAAATGAACATACAAAGATATAGGATTGATATATGCCTCAAGAGATACAAAAATGAAGATCTAGGCTCTATAACAATCTTCCAAGGCAACCCAAGAGGGTTTCCGGGAAATACACCCTATAATACAATATGAGTTGCAACCCTAGGGATGAAAGTATGCTACAACAAATTAATTGAAGAGTAATGACTGAAGCTGATATGAAAATAAGTATGCTCTCCTCCAATGGATCCTCCAGATGAAAGGCTGGCCCCTTCACTGAAAAAAGCACTCCCCAAATCACCTACTACAAATACCCCTGCAACTCCTCCCTATAATAACACAGATCTAGACTGATACTGTGTTGTAGGGGATTAAAACAATGTATCCTGGTGCCAAATGTATCAATGATTCTCTAGGGTCTTCCTTACTAGCCTCCCAATGGAAGGAAACCTTCCTCCAATGAAATCTAGCTCAGAAATCACCCAAATCAACTCTCCACAACTTCTTCCCTGCAACACAACAATACCTCAATAGGAAATGCATTGTACCATAATACTAAAGCTTTGGCCTGATGCTTGAATGTGGAATATATTGCAAATACTCTTCCTTAGTTGGCACTAGAGGGCCCTCAAGGATAGAGGTGGGATTCCCACTCAGGAACACCCTGTGCTAAACAACATTGCAAACTTAGCTAAATAGCTGAAGAGAGAAAAATGTCTAAACAAACCATAAATCATAATATCAAAACATAACATAACAATATATGGCTGCCATCCTCTTCATTATATACGTGGTGAGCTTCCTCACCCTTGGCCCCATTTATTAAAGGCACTACTTCCATGCATGAAGTCTCCCTCCAAAACTGTGTTATCCCATAATGAATGCCACTCCTCCATGACAGTGTTGTTGATTTGGTCAAGGTTGACCGAGTCTTCATGCTCCAGCCCCTTTTTACACACAAGGGTGCTTAATTAAGCTGCTACGACATCCTCCTTTCATATTAGCAGTGATTTTATTCCTACTAAGGAGATTTGTGGATCTCCGTACCCTCTTATTCAGGAAATTAAGAAGCAAAATCATAAATTAATATTCCAACTAGCTCATGGCTAATTGGTAATATTACAAATAATTTGTTATCTATCTTAATACTTTATGTGTGCAAAAATTGGATGAATTTCCATTGTTATCCCTATGGGCCCCACATTGAATTTCCTTTCTTTTTTCCTTTTCTCAAGACTTATCCAAATCCATGTGTATCTAGTTCCTTCATGAATGTGTGCAACTAAAGCTCACCCAAATTTCTATATATATGGATACATTTGTCAAGCTTATAAATCATTCATCCCTATATATAAAACTCTGGAATGATATAGACTTGGAAATTTAATGGATTTTCAGGTACTTACCAAGCTTCCCTTAGGTATGAGCATGACCACATACGTACTTATGATATAGTTGAAACTCCTTTATAGTGTCATGCATTACTAACAACATTTAAATAACAATAATACAAATAAAGGATCATAGACATGTCTACTATTAAATATTAACTGTAAAATTAGGCATTGACATATCACTGCTCTGTAAGCTTATTTATAGCATCATATCATTAAACCATTATATATGTTTGTATTACACAACATATACAAAGGATAATATATTCTCAGTATGAAAAAATACAATACAATATTAAAACGATAGTGAGTCCTTCACTCTATAAGCATTCCAACCATTGAATCACTGGTAATATTAGTTATCTTAATGTATTCATGCAACCATTCATGCATAATTGCATATATATATATATATATATAGATATTATCAAGAACATCATATCATTCACATAAAGCCATATCATTCACATAAAGCTAGTATCTCAACTTAGCCAAAACAACATACATAGCATGTTTCCGAAGCAAGAACATGCACTAATTTTCCAATGCCCAGACAAGAATAACACAGAGCCGTGAATTATTCACTAACATACCAAAGATGTTAATCAATCTCATTTAGCTATACACAATCCATAGCACTTATCTGAATGGATAGAGATGGCTAGAAATTGGAGGTGGGATTTCAACACTTTTTCCCAACCATATGCTAGCTACACCACAATATTTCTTATAGTTTTCCACCCCTTAGCCATATCCATGATCACAAGGATTTAAATCATAATTAGATAGAATAATTCTCAAATCTAGGATTATGGGATCAATTTTAGGTGGTTTATCATCTATATCCTTAAGGCAAGCATTGCAGGGACCTATAGCTCATATTTTGGTGGTTTAACAACTTACTTGGAAAGAACTAAGTGGTTTATCAGCTCTATTGGAAAGAACTTAATGGTTTATCAACCCTTTCAACAATAAACCCAGTGAATTTATACCCTACCTAGTGGTTTATCATCCATAAAAATGGCACCCATCACCCAACAATATCCTTTATCACCTATATTGATCCTTACAAGCTTGGACACACACAGTCCACAACTCCAATACATCAACACAATGGCTTACATCCCATCTGCCTCAATAGGATTTCTCCAGTGCTTAGAATTCATTCTCATGTGCTTGAAATGAATTCTCGCTCTTAGCTTTTTCTATTTCTTTGTTTGTATGTCAAGTTCTCTCACATACAACTAGTTTAGCATTTTGTTTTTTGAATGAATTATGTTTTGCTTACTCCCCTCTCTTTTTACTGAATTCTCTTCTTTCACCCATGGGACTATTCACTTCCCCTCCCCTTCAAATCATGGAAGCGGGAAACATGGGAATCTCCTCTTCCCATCATTGCAATCCAGTTGTTAAGGGGTGTCAACTAACACCACTCCTTGTTTTCCCTCAGATTGTGGATTTGTTGCCCCACTCTTCAAGCCAACCAAAATATTAAAATTTATTTATAACCACATTAATTATTTGAAATTACAAAAATAGGGTTTAACATAGGTATGTTACAAACTCCACCCCCTTGAACACAACACTATCCTCAGTGTTCTCTATAATTAGAAATAAGAAACCAGAAAAATGAGCTTTATATATAACCCTTACATCCACTTATTCATAAAAAAAAAAGGGTTATAGCACCCTCAGTCATTTTTTAATCTCCTAGGGGGCTTCATCAAGTCCAAAGTGCTTCCAATACACCTTGAATTACTCTATTACTCGATTCTGGAGCACAGTGTTCCTCTAGTCCAAGATGTGTAGTGGTTCTGTTGGAACTCTCCCTTGAGTTCCACTTATATCATAGACCAATTAATAATTTGATGAGAATCATGTACATACTTCTTAAGAAAATAAATGTTAAAAACATTATGTCATTCGGTATGGATGGAAAGGCCAATATATATGTCACTGGACCTACTCTTTCCATGATCTGAAATGGTCCACAAAATATGGGTGCCAACTTGGAAAAAATCCTCACTTTCAGTGAGCTCTTCCTGGATCTAAGATGGAGATACACATGTTTTCCAACTTGTAATTCCTTGTGTACCCTCTATTATTTTTCATAACTTGTTTTCCTATCATGGGTTTCCTTTAATTTCTGCTTGATCCTAAACACTTCCTACTCCATTTCCTTTAGCATATCAAGCCCAAGAACTACTTCATTTTCTATTTCATCCCAACTAATAGGAGTGTTGTATTTTCTTCCATAGAATACCTCAAAATGACTCATATCCAGTGACTCGTGATATACATTTTTTTATTCAAACTCCACTAATGGTAGGAAATCTTCCCACTTCTTTGGTTGATACATGAAATACATTCTCAGCGTGTCTTCCAAAAAAAAAAAAATCACTCTTTTCAATCCGTTGAGGATAATAAATAGTTTTAAAATCTAGATTGGTTTCAAAACTAGAAAACAACGACTTCCAAAAGTTAGAAATTAACTTAGAATCTGCATATTATATAGTATTCTTAGGCTCACCATGTAATCTAAATATTTACTTCATGAATATATAGGCTACACAATAGCCTTGTGAGTCAACTTGACAGCTATGAAGTGAGATTACTTATGTCTTAAACTACCACCATAATGACATCATGGTGTTAAGTATCTTTGGAAATCACGTAATGAAGTCCATAGATATGACTTTCCACTTCCACTTAGGGATAGGGCTTGGTTGCAACAATTTTATTGGATGCCTAAATTCTAGCTTTACTTGTTTACATTCCAAACACTCGAAAATATTTTCAACAACATATTTATTCAATTTTTTCCAATAATATGTTTTATTTATGGTTATTATCATATTATAATAACTAGTATGACCTAAGTAAGGTATTTTATGGAATTCATCCATGAAAATATTCCTTAAATTAGCTACATCGGGCATGTATTTTATGTTCTTGAATAGTAGCATGCCACCATTAATCAGGTTGTAGATATTTCTCATAGATCCCAATGGCTCCATCTAACAACATTTCTTTACATATTGGCAATGCTCATCATGAGCCAACACCCCTTTAATAATTTCCTTGACATATATTGTGCAATTACTTGATACCACCAAATGAGCCTCTTGTAGACTCCTACTAAGTTCATATGACACCTTATTTTCTTTTCCTTTTATGTTATTTATCTCAAAATAAATTTTAATGATCAAATCCAACGAATAGCTTGACTAGCATTTAAATTAGGTTAGTCAAATATATATCTCAATTCCCTATGGTCTATCACCAATAAAAACTTTCTCCCCAATAGATAATGCCTCCACATTTTTAAAGCGTGCAATATTGCTGCAAGCTCGAAGTGATGGGTGATATACTAATTCTTCTCATGTTAATTTAGCTTTCTCAATTCATAGAAAATCACATCTCCTTCTTGCATCAGGACTTCATTGAGTCCTTCCTTGCAAGGATTCGTTAAGACCACAAATTCCTTATCTATATGTGTTATTCTTAATATAGGCAAAAATGTGATCAATTTATTTAGTTTCTTAAAATTGGTTGCACACTTTAGTTTCCACTAAAATATGACTCCTTTTCTCTAAAAAGCAATGATTGGACGCTTGATCTTCGAGAAGTATTGAATGAACCATCTATAATATCCATCTAAACCAATGAAAGATCTAACCTCTATAACATGTCGATGAGTGGACCACTCAATTATAGCCTTAATATTTTCTGGATCAACAACCAATCCTTCTTTGGAAATGGCATTCCCCAAGTAATGAGCCTAGGTTTGGAAGAATTCACACTTGCTCAAATTTTTATATATCTTATGTCGTCTCAATAATTGTAATACTACTCTCTGGTGGTCTTCATTTTCCTCTTTGGTTTTTGTAGGTACTAGGATATCATCTACAAATACCAATACAAATTTATTTAAATAATGTATGAGAAAATTATTCATCAAGAACATGAATGTGGTTAGGGAATTTGTAAGCCCAAATGGCACCACTACAAATTCATAGTGGCCATATTTAGTCTTGAAGGAAATTTTTTTGAATGTCTTCATATTTAATCCTAGCCTAATGGTATACTATACATACCTCAAATATATTTTGGAAAAAATTGTAGCCCCTATTAGTTGGTCAAATAAGTCATCAATTTTGGGCAGCGGGCACTTATTCTCATGGGGAAATATATTGGAGCATCCCATGAGAAGCTCCAATCCCTATGCTATCATCCAAACAAAATGGATCACCCTCCAAAATGGTAGCTCATAGAAAAACTCATCAATCCCTTGCTTTTGTAATGTAGAGGGGTTCTATAGACGAAAATGATAGGCCAAATTGTCCACCCCACACTGCCTCTCTCTCCATTTATGATATGTATAGAGCTGCTGCTGATCTTGGGCTGCAATAATGTTGTCCTCAAGAAACCAAAAGGCATCCAGACTCTCATGGTTCCACTCTTTGGTTCCAGGAACCTCGCTTTCCCAAGCCATTCCATATATAGTGAATATAATTTCATCACAATATGGGATCCAAAGGAAAGATAGACTAAGTGTCATATGACATGCCAGATGGTGACAATAGTCCCTCAAGTGTGAACAATGATTTTTTTCTCCTAGCTGCCTCAAAACATGATGTGATAAGTGGCTATCAAACCACTTGATTGCTGCCACTATCTTCTCACATGCTTGGAAGTAGTAAAGGGCATTTGGTGTCAAATAAGTGCACCCAAAACAAACAAAAAAATACTTTCCCAAAGCCCTCTAGGAAGTGGTCATTCCCATCACTGATTGTGGTCCCAAGTATACCATGTAGTCTAAAGAAAGGCTTGCCCTTATGTGGAGCAATGTACTGTAAATGAATGGAAAAGGAATGTAAATACTTGGTTAGTTGATCAATATGCATAAAAACACAATCCTTACCATGTAATTTTGGCAAGTTGGTGAAGAGGTTCATAGATGAGCCTTCCCATATCTCTATTGAAAAGGGAAGTGGCGATAACAACCCTGAAAGGTGGTTGTTTTCCTCCTCATTCTTCAAGAAAACCATACACCTCCTGATATGTTGTTGCACATCCTCTTTGAGACCCTCCCAAGAGAATCCCTCCATAATGGTTTGATATGCCCTCATGAAATCTATGTGACCGGAAAGGAGTGCTTCATGTTCTGCATGTAAAATGTTCTTCTTGAGCTCAAAATATCTAGCCAAGAAGATCCTATTGTGATTACATATGACTCCATTCATCACTATATACCTCTCATCTATCACATATCCATCAATCACTTCACATGTGAAGTGACCCTTAGAGTATTCCACCAATATCTAGGACTCCCAATAAGGATCTATTCCCAACAATGACAACGTTGTTGGTCCTTGTGGAAAGGCACCTATCATTTTACTGCTCCTATATTTGATATGTTCAATGTCAAAATCATATGTCGGAATGTTGTTATCCTTCCTCTGTTGCCTCTCTTGTTGCTACTCCTGCTTAAGTAAGGGTTGAATTTTATGGAGGTTATTCTTCACTTGGAAGCTATCACCCATCCAAAACATTCTGAGTTTGGCCAATGTATGCATGAACACCAACAATCCCCTACCATATATGGAATATTCCCTCCTATGTGGAAGTATATTATGACTCTCAAAGGTCATGGAGTAGCCACCTTGCATCATGATGATGCCATCATCCATCCCTAAAACATCTGATCCCCTCAGCGCAAGACGCTTGGAGAGAGTTGGTAATAATGATACCGAAAGAATGTCCCTCTCCTCCTTGAGCCTACCAAAGACTCTATGTGATGTTCTAAGCTCACCCAAAGTTCTCACCTCAACCATATCTATGAGTGTTGAAGCTTGTTGTGAGAACTCTTTAACCAACTCCTGGTCCGGGGGCCTCCATGGTGGAATGCCTCTAAATAATACTACATCATGGTCAAAGTCAACTACATAACTGAGTGGATTGATGTGTCTTGGCTTCCACTACACAAATCAGTCTCCATATTATGTGAAGAGACCTCCTGGAATGGATAGGTGTGTATGCCCCTAATCACCTGACGTTGGCCACTCTTATTATCTTCCCACTCAATCTGCAAAGTCTTCCAATCTATGGTGACCTTCCCCAATGTAATCAACCACTGCATACCCAAAATTACATTGGTGTCGAGATTATTTACCACAAATAAGTGAT
Source organism: Pinus albicaulis (assembly GCA_034641835.2). Taxonomy (NCBI): domain Eukaryota; kingdom Viridiplantae; phylum Streptophyta; class Pinopsida; order Pinales; family Pinaceae; genus Pinus; species Pinus albicaulis. The sequence goes on from CM076577.1 coordinate 241,951,318, forward strand.
CTATCAAGGTGTATGTCCTCAATGTTGGAATACACTTCCCCCACTTCTTAGTCCCATTTTCTATCAATACTCACACATGTTGCTCCTGGATTGTGCCCTAGTCTCCCAATGTTGGATTCTTTGGAACTCTCTGTAAGAATGCAAGGGCTCCACTAGTTGGAGCAATGGATCCATCTCCATCTTCAGGTGGTGGTGGATCTCCTCCTGGTGCTACAACACTGGTTTCTCCTTCCAGCTTTTCCTCTTCTTCCTCATCATTATTGGAGAATACCTCATCATCACTAAGAGACCCTTTGTCTTGGTGCTCTCTTGAGGGAGGAATATTCATATATTCCTCTTGAGAAAAGAGCTCTTGCTGGAGAGAGTATCTTTCCATTGGAAAAGTTCTTTGCAAGTCTCAACTCTTGGATCATAGTTGGTCTAGTGGATCCTACCAACTCATGCAAAGGCTCTAACTTCTTGAGCTTGGCTAGCTCAACCAAGGGTGTTTCTGAATAACTTCGATCAAATATTTCCACTAACCTCCTAGTGAACTCTGCATATGCAGCCAAATTTTCATGCCTCAATGTAGAAATACCATGAAACCACCAATCATGAGCCTCACCTTCAAGGTGCAGCGATGCTACCTTAATGGCCTCCACCTCTAAAACTTGGTGCAACTAGAAATAGATTTCAAACTTCCCTACCCGAGCCTTAGTTATGGACTTGGGTGACCCATAAAAAGTAGGCAGAAATAATTTACCCAAAGTATGTTGCAGCCTATTGTTCTGCATATACCCTCTACCTCTATTTCGATTACTGGGTCTTCTATTTTCCTTGATCTGACAGAACCCTTGGAAGTTTAGATGCTCTTTGAACCTTTGAGATTGAGATTCATATTCTAGGAGATAGTCACCAAGAGTCTCCTCCTTTTGTGTTTCTCCCACCACCTTTCCTCTTTTTAGGAATGTAGGCATGGTAGAGCATTGTGGAACTATTTGTAAAGATAAGTGCTCACACCAATAATGTGAATTTTTGGAGCTTTCTTCATGTACAAACACTTTAGGGGAAACTTTATGTCTCTCCATCCTCATCTCCTTGATTTCTTTGTTTGTATCCTGCATAGTTTGGAGAAGAAGATTTGAAAACTCATTTCCATTCATTTCTCCTGATATTTGAGTCTTGCCTTTGTCTTCTTTATATAATCAAACCTTCTCCTTTTTGTGAGAAGCCTCTTCTTCTTCTGATGACATAGATGTGATGTCTCACAGGCTTGGCCAATATTATGCTCTGATACCACTGTAATATTCCAAAATAGGAAAAGCAACAATATGGAACATAAAAATGGAAATAACAGTGAATATTAATACAGCAATATATGAGATAATTATAGATCCATCTTATTATGAATATCATCAACAAATAAGTACAATATCTTTAGGAACAAGTCACTCAATCAAGACAACACAAGCCTTCAATAGTCAAATATGCTAAAACATGAAATGTTGCTACTACTCAAAATGTCGGAGAACCAATACAGCATAATTCTAGTGGGTATAACTACAACTAGAAAATAAAATGATGCAGAACAAATGATATATGGCTCAAAATGTTATGGGAATGGATATCTAAGCTTCCAAGAACATTTCCAGGACAACCCAGAAAGGGTTTCTGGAAATAACAAAAATACAAAAATGATGAAATGAAGCCCTAGGGATGAATAATCCTAGCAACAAGATAGTTGATAGGAGGTGGCTGATCTGATGTGGAAACAACTGATACTCATCCACTGTATCTCCCGAATGAAGGGTTGCTCCCATCACTGTAAATCTAACTCACAAACTGGCTCACTAAGCCCTCCACTGCAATTGATCAATAGAATAATGTAGTTCCTGAAGGGAGCTGTGCTATAGGTGATGGAAGTAGCTTATCCTGATACTATATAATAAAATGATGATCAAGGATCCTCCTTGATAGCCTCTCGGATGAAGGGTTGATCCCTCTACTGGAAAGCAATCTCAGAACTGGATCTATAAATCCTCCACTGCTTCTACCCTACAAAATAACGTAGTTTTTGAAGGAGACTGTGATGTGGATAATGGATGAAGCTTGGCCTGATGTCGAATGGTGGAAATGATGCTCAAAAAACCTCTCATGAGTAGGCACTCAAAGTCCCCAGAGGACGAGTGTGGGATTCCTGCTAGGGAACAAACTTGTGCTAAACAGCATAATAGACTCCGCTAAATAGCTGAAACATGAAAAGAGTCATAAAAGACCAATATATAAAAAATATTCTGAATGCCTTCTATGGTTGCCATCCTCTTCCTTATATGCTTGGTGAGATTCCTCACCCTGGGTCCCACTCATTAAAGAAGATACTCTCATGCATACACTCCTCCTCTATGACTGTGTTATCCTCCATTAATGTAGAAATTTAATACAAAATGCATGTATATCCTAGATTCTCCTGATCTAAAAATATGCTATTGTTAAATACAAAATCACTTCTACTTATCTTTGCATAAATTTAAAAGACAATTTCCAATCACAATATCATGAAAAAAGATCAATCACACATAACACAGATAATTTACCCGGGGGAAGCTTATAGTTAAAAACTGCACTATATTCTATTATGTATTATATCATGAATCATGAAACAATTACATAAAAATATTTAATGCAAGATCTCTCAGTACATGAGCTAACTGTCTCACACTTTCATACAAAAATTGGCAAGTTCCTTAGCCAATATACCATCTCCAGACAACCTTCCTCCACTGCGCAATCCCAACTAATAGAAATACCTGAATGAGTGCAATCCTACCTTCCTTGACTGCGCAATATTCATGGGCACATCCAATGTGTGTGTGGTTGCATGTGTGCAACCAAATAATGTCACAACTGATAGAATACTTCCCTTTCACCTAGAACTCAACTAGGTCTCCACTGGATCTGACATGCATGCAGTTAATAATAGTAAATCTTCAGTTGCATGTGAGACCACTGATTTTGAATTAATTAATAATTAATTCACTTGATCTCTCACTAGTGTATCTTCAATTAAAACTAGTAAAATTGAGTTTAACTCACTTAACTAAGTTAAAAAACTTTACAACTTGCATAAATGCACTTCCAACTCTGTTACAACTTCGAATCACTCAGTTACAACTAATTCCACTTGCATGTCCCACCAACCAACCTCTTAACTCGAAATTCATTTAGCTAACTTATTTTCTACTTCAATTAACTATTTCCAAGTGCTCATTGAGAATAGATTATTGTTTATTGTCCAACTAATATTAAGGGATAATAATAGTCGACATGCATCTACAAATAGACATGAAATCTATAAATATAATTTTCACATACCTCTATAAATAGAATTTTCTCATGCATATATAAATAGACATCCACCTAAAAATAGCCTGAGGCTCCATCCTAGTGTACATGCTTAATTTTCACTAGGATCTTCTTGTTGAATCTCAACACTCCGTCTCAACAAGAAAAGGATTATCCTTCACTCTGATCCTGTCTCTATGGTATTCAAATTTTCTCCTAGGGAGCGCCTTCGTTAGAATATCTGCATCCTGATCTTCCGTAGGAATGTACTAAAGCAACATGATTCTCCTCTACAAACAATCTCTAAGATGATGGTACCAGATATCTATATGCTTAGATCTATCATGAAACACATGATTAATCGAGAGTTTAATGAAACAATGATTATCACAATGAATCACTGTCAGATCTAAATGAGAACCAAACAAACCATCCAAGATATTTTTCATCTAGATAGCCTCACATGCAGCTTGACTCTCATCCATGTATTCCACTTCCACTGAACTAAGTGCCATGTATCTATGCTTCCTATTGTACCAATAAATAGTTGTAGATCCGATACTAAAAATCCTGCCTGATGTTCTCTTTTTTTCCATTGGACTTCCATCCCAATCTACTTCCGTGAAGCCATGCAACTTCACTCCATCCGTCTGCCTATATCATAAACCATACTCTGATGTGCCCCTCATGTATCTCAGGACATGCTTACCCACCTTCCAAAAGAGCTTGGTAGGCTTAACCATAGCTTGACTCAGCTGGTTAACCACATAGAAAATGTCTGGTCTTGTGTTCACTAGATACATTAGTGAACCCACTAACTGTCGATAGACAGTAGCATCCACTTCCTTTCCAGAAGTAGCATCCTCTTTCCTCTAGTTTCCTGGAAGAGTATCCATGGGTTTTTAGCCCTCCATGTGAAACTTACCTAGTATCTCCCTTGCATACTTTCCTTGAGAAACAAAAATTTCACCATCTTGTTGCCATATTTCCAATCCAAGCAAATAATGAAGGATGCCCATATCCTTCATCTCAAACTCCTTTGCACGATCCTCCTTGAATGAGTGTATCAGTTGCTCATCGCCAGTAAATATTAAATTATAAACATAAAGAAAAATGATTAAAATATTACCCTCCACCACAATTCGGTATAGGTTTTCATCTGCTTCACTTTTGGTGAAGCACAGTCAAGTTAAATAGTTGTCTATCCGAGTGTACCAAGTACAGAGTACTTGCTTCAACCCATACAACGCTCTTTTGAGTCGGCACACATGCAACTCTTTATTGAAGTTCTTGAAACCTTCAAGCTTCTCTATGTACACCTCTTCCTCAATGATCCCATTGAGAAACACAATTTTCACATCCATCTGATGAATGTGCCAGCCCATCTGCGTTGAGAGAGAAAGGATGGTCCTTTTGGAAGAATACCTTGCGACATGTGCAAAGGTCTTTTCATAATATATCCCTTCGATCTGTGAGAAGCCCCGGGCCACAAATCTGGCCTTGTATTTCTCCACACTCCCTATAGCAGCTTGCTTTACCTTGTAGATCCATCTCGAACCTACCACTGATTTATCAACCGGCCTTGGAACAATTTCCCAAGAATTATTTTTGACAATGGAGTCATACTCCTCCACCATTTCATCTACCCATGTGGGCCCCTGCACTGCTTCCTGAAAGGAATATGGTTCAGTCACAATACATTTTCTCATGAGAGCCATGCATCCAGTAAATCGGTCAGGAGAGTGCCTTCATCTATGTTGTGAAGTAGGGGCTCCTACATTCTATGCAACATCAAGTCTTAGCGTATCAGCTTCTGTGGTATGCCTTCTACTAGTTCTGATGGTTGGCTCTGCATGAGTGCACTCCTCCACTCCATGGACCTCCTCCTCTGGTTGATCCACATCTAGAGACTAATCTTTGGGAACAAGCAGTTCCTCATCCACATGCAAGTCCAAATCCCTCTCAAGCAACAACCGCATGGCTTTCCCCTCGTCTAATTTTATATCCCATCGCATAACAGTCATCTTACTGTTAGGAAAATGCACACGATAATTATGGGGTGTTTTTATGTACCCCCACAAAAATCCCAACTTTAGCAGTCGGCTCCAGCTTCTTCCTGGTGTTCTTGGTCACATGCACATAAACAGATGAGCCAAAAATCTTAAAGTGTGAAACATCCAGTTTCTTACCAGTGAAATGTTCTTCAAGTGTACTCATGCCAAGTACTCTATGAGGACAATGGTTTTTCACATAAACCAGAGTGTTGCATGCTTCCACCCACAAATGCATTGGTAGGCCCTAATCATGCAACATAGGTCGTGCTGCACCCACGATCATTCTATTCTTCCTCTCCATGACCCCATTTTTTTGTGCGTTATGAGGCGCTATCAATTCTCTTCGAATTCCTTCTTTGCTACAGAAGTTATTGAATTAGTTAGAGATGTATTCTCCACCATTATCGATCCTAAGAGCCTTCACTTGCTTCCCGGACTCTTTCTCCACCAAATCCTTAAACTCGCAAAAATTTGAGAATGTTTTATCCTTCTTATGCATGAATAATATCCAATATTTACGAGAAAATTCATCAACAAAAATAACATAGTACTTATGTTTTTTTGTTGAAGCAACCGAGAATGGTCCACACACGTCTGTGTGAACTCTCTCAGGGATCCTTGAAGCACATTTCTTCTTCTCATGAAAGGTGGACTTTACAAAATTCCCCATGGTGCAACCCATGCACTAATATAACTGAGAAAGTGTGCCCATTAGAAGTCCAATAGATATTTGTTGCATGACTTTCATGGCTCCATGATGAAGATGGCCCAATTGCTTGTGCCATAATTTGCCCTCATCCTGTCACACCACTTTTTCTGCCTTGCCCATCATGGCAGTGCAGCCATCTACCTCCATCTTTTAGAGATTCTTAATTTGAATGCCTTTCCTCTTGGCTTGACCCATTGTTTTATGTTGCAAGAAAGATTTTCCATCGCTAAAAATAATGTCATAGCCCATGTCCTCCAACATTGCGACTGAGACTAAATTTTTCTTCAGACCTAGAACATGCATAAAATCTTTCAATTGAAATGGTTTACCAGAATCACTATGAAAGGTAATGTTACCAATCCTGGTAGCATTGTATTGTCCATCGTTACCCATCTCTATATGCATCTAGAACTCTCTCTCCTCCAAGTCACTGCAAATTTCCTTATCTACCGTCATGTGAAAGGAAGTGCCACTATCCAAATACCACACCTATCCCAATGCACTTGACACCATGCATGCGATCAAGGAGAATTCAAGCTTAAATTGAGAGGCAAGGGCCTCACCAGATGCAGCTCCATCAACCTTCTTTTTCTTCTTCTTTTGCGGAGAGTTAGTAGCAAGATGCCCATGTTCGTGATAGTGAAAACACTTGACTTTGGACATATCCAACTTCTTGCCTTTAGACCCAGATTTAGAATGGAATTTCTTCCCCTTCCCCTTCTTCGCCTTGGCAGCCAAAGCACAATACTCTTCATCATCATTCTTTGATGAATATCCGTCTCCGGTGTTCTGCCTGAACTCCTCCTGCACTAGATCCGACCATAGTCATTCCCAATCTGGCAATTTTTCCCATCCGTTGACAGAGTCTTCATAATTGTGCAAACTCTTAGGAAGTCCAAAGAGAGCCAAGCTCACCAAATCATCATCAGCAACAGTTATTCCCACACTCCCCAGTTCATCCTGACACAGGACAAACTTCGTGAGATACTTTGGAATGTAGTCGCCCTTTTCCATCTTGATCTTCCTAAGTTTATCTTTGAGTGCCAATTTCCTATGGTTATTGCTACTTTGGAAAATATCCATCAAAGCCTTCCACATATAATATGGTGTGGCTTTCCCATGGAGGCTTGAGACAATGTGGTGTCATACTCCCCCCAACAGAATCCTCCTCGCCTTTGCTACTTTATTTTTCCATGCATCAAGATTGGTAGCATTTGACGAAGCAAGCTTAGGAACATCATAGTCAATGAATTCCTTCAAGCCATTGTCTTCGAGCACTGCCTCCATCCTGGTCCTCCAACCAATGTAGTTCGAGTTGCCCTCAAGAGCATACTCTAACCTCAAGTCATTGAAAGCCATTTCGATCTTGAATCAGTTGTAGCACCAAGAAATTCTTTCTACAAATCTGAATTATTTCCACCAACAAACTCAGCTCTTGCTTCACTACTGTAATTTCCTGTGCTCTAATACCATGTAGAAATTTAATTAAAAATTCATGTATATCCTGGATTCTCCTGATCTAACGATATGTTACTATTAAATACAGAATCACTTCTACTCATCCTTGTGTAATTTTAAAACACAATCGCCAATCACAATATCATGAAGAAAGATCAATCACACATAACATAGATAATTTACCTAGGGAAAGATTATAGCTAAAAACCCCACAATATTCTATTATGTATTATATCATGGATCATGAAATGATTACATACAAAGATCTAATCCAAGATCTCTCAGTACATGAGCTAACTGTGTCACATTGTCATACAAAAAATTAGTAAGTTCCTTAGCCAATTTACTGTCTCTAGATAGCCTGCCTCCACTGTGCGATCCCAGCTGATAGCGATCCCTGAATGACTACAATCCTTCCTGCCTTGACTGCGCAATCCTCATGGGCACATCCAATGTGTGTGTGGTTGCATGTGTGCAACCATATAATGTCACAACTGATAGTTTACTTCCCTTTCACCTAGAACCCAACTGGGTCTCCACTGGATCTGACGTGCATGCAGTTAATAATAGTAAATCTTCAGTTACATGTGATACCACTGATTATGAATTAATTAATAATTTATTCACTTGATCTCTCACTAGTGTATCTTTAGTTACAACTAGCACAGCTGAGATTAACTCACTTAACTAAGTTAAACTACTTTACAACTTGCATAACTGCACTTCCAACTCTGTTACAACTTCGAATCACTCAGTTACAACTAAGTCCACTTGCATGTCCCACCAACCAACCTCTTAACTCAAAATTCCTTTAGCTAAATGATTTTCCACTTCAATTAACTATTTCCAAGTGCTCATTGATAATATATTATTGTTTATTTTCCAACTAATATTAAGGGATAATAATAGTCAACATCCATCTATAAATAGACATGCAATCTATAAATAGAATTTGCACATACATCTATAAATATACATGCATCTATAAATAGAATTTTAACATGCATATATAAATAGACATCCACCTAAAAAATAGCCCGAGGATCCATCCTAGTGTAGGTGCTTAATTTTCACTAAGATCTTCTTGTTGAATCTCAACAATTAATCCTCCACTACCTCCATAACAGCATTGTTGATTTGGTCAAATTTGACCCTATCCACATGCTTTAGCCCATGTTCACACCTCTAGGTTCTTTATACAGCTGATACAATGATCCACATTCACATGAGAAGTGGTTTTATTCCTACTAAAGAGATTTATGGGTCTCTCTACCCACTTATTCACCTATCTTATTATCAAAAGAAAAAATTAATATTCCAACTAGTTGAAAGCTAATTAGTAATATTACAGTTAATCACCCACCTTTTTGTTCCTGTTGCTAGTTAAACCATCCATGATTCTCTATGGGATTTCTTTTGCAGTTTGAATTTCTCTGTAATATTCATGCTTACATAACTAAAATTTGAACCTTGGTCAATTAAAATTGAAATCTGTTGGTCCATGACCACACTTTCCATTTGGATTACTAAAACTTGTTGGTCTTCCTACCTATTTTCGAGTGAAGTATAAATTCAGGGTATGTTCTAAGCCACATATATTACTATGTTTCTTCTTATACATTTTATAACTTCGTACCGATCTATTTTTTCTAGGGACAGTTCCTTTGCAGATGGTTTTCTCCACAAGTCCAACATAGTATAGGCCCTTTCCTGGACTCTTATTCTTGTTCTTTTATTGATTTTGGATGTTTTTTCTTGTTTATTGTTGTGGATTTTTGTTGATATTCATTCCTAGAAAGAGTAGTGAACTTCCTATATCTCCCTCCTTTCTTATAGACTAAGAACTTAGACCCTTTTTCCTTCAAATTTCACCTTATATTTCTTCTTCCAATCTATTTGGACTTCAATATTATATTTTGATTATTCATAGAAATACCTCATCTTTCGAATGGAATCCTCCAGAGTTTTTGGTTCATAAAATAATATCATGTCCCAGTAAGCATGTGGTAATCCACTGATATACCTTTGGATATTTGTATTTTTGTCCATGATGAAAGGCACATACCTCAGCAACTCCAAGAATTTTCTTGTGTAATCGTTAGCTATCAATTACCCCATTTTTTTCTCATAGAATTTGTTTTCCTTGTTGTCATGGTACTTTTCAGATAGGTACTTCTCCCAGAAGTATTTATCAAACCTTCTCCATGTTATCTCTTTTTCCTTGATGTCTTTAACATTCCTCAAATACTCCCAACATATGCCATCTTTTCCTTTCAAATTGAAAATAGCTACTTCGGCCTTCATGTTCTCAGAGTATTCATACACCTTGAATTACTTCTTCATCCCCCAGAACCAAGCCTCTACCTCTTAAGCCTTCTTAAACTCTAAATCAAAGGTAGGGGGATTTTCTTTCTTAAAATCCTCTGGCACTAAACTCTTAGGGTTGCTTGACTCTCTTTCTAGAGTGCTGAGTAGAACCATGCCTTCATCTGCATGCCTATGCATTCCCCTTGACTTGTTTCCTCCTACCCTATTCATATCCAAATTTTTCCTTTGGAATTCTGACAATATGGGATTGGAATAATGTTTGTCTATATAGCTATCACCAAGCTCTTATTGTTGTTTTCTTTATAGGATTGATAGGATATTCAATATCACAACATTTACCTTTGCTTTCCTTTCTTGTGCTTTAACAATATTTTTATTATTTTATTTACAACTTCTTAGTTAAACTCTTTGGCTTCTGAGCATATCCATCCAATTAAGGGAATCTTCTTCTTTCCCTTTCCCAACTAAATATTCTTCTTAATCATGTTGGAATCTATTTGTGCCATACTTTTCCATCCCACTACTCATCCTTTTTCTCTCTTATTGTTGCTTGACGTCTTCTTTTGTGTTGTTACGCACACATAACTATTAGCCAACCAAAAAAAGAAAAATTAAAAAAATTAACCATCACCTAGCTTATTTACAATAATAATGTTGAGGTGAAACCATACGAAACATCAAATCTCTATTAGGATGAAAATATAAAGATAAAAAACCAATCAATGTTTTTTTCAAATCAAGCTTATATCAGTCAAATCAACACAAATTTGTGAATAAAAGGGAAACTTGCAGATCAAATATTCATTTTTGGTTTTCGCATGTGAGCCTCTTTAGGTACAATGTTGAAGCATGCTCTGATACCACTTTGTAACACTCCCTCCCAGGCCCTTGGGTTATTTTTGGACTGTGGAAGGGGTTACATAAAAATTTAACCCAACCTTCAAGGACTATTATGAAGATGGGGTCACAAAAATTTCTCATTTCCCAACTTTATTAAAATTTAAAATAATGCCACCATCACAACTAGATCATTAAGAGATATATGGTAATACAATTTTTATTTCAATCTAACTCCTGGATTGGAATTTATTCCCATTTAAATATTTATTCATTGAATTCCCCTACCACATCAACATGAACCCCATATGATGATACCTAAGTGGATCATGTAGCTCTACCGCATCACTCGCAAGCACAGATGGCTCCTTCCACACCAACATGTCATCATGCCTAGTGCTAATGCATGAAGGTGAGAGGTGAGTTCCCATCCAATCTAGCACTGCGAGTGGGAATTTTAGAATTGGTTTCCAAGAATTTTACCATTTAGCACTTTTAATTCGATCTCACCCATTTCCCCATAGCACTACCAAGGGGGTGCAATGCTAAATAGAAGACATGGACAATTATTTCTCCATTAATGGATGAAAACCTTCATGTCTCACCCTCCATTACTTCCGACATGGTATAACACATAGCACCAACTAGTAACCACATCACTTTCCTTCTACTCTCCTTGTTGACACTAGAGTGATGTCACCTTTACTACGTGGCATACTATGACGTGCCACATGTCACCCAAAAATGGGCTCTTTGACCACCAAACCAGGCCAATTTAATCTTCCATGTGTCACACCACAAAGGCACCGTTAGCACAGTTCTTTGCTAAGTCATGACTCCATTTCATATTTTCGTTTTTTAGCATTAAATTTTTAAAAAAAAATTAAAAACAGAAATTTGGTCGCTACTGGAAATTTTGGAACGCCAGTTTTAGTCTTTTCAGCCAATCTGTTATATTCATGTTTCTGTCTTTTTCTTTTTATTCTGATGTTGCTGGAAATTCCGAAAGCATACTCTATTTTAAAAAAAAAAAAAAAAAAAAAACGAAAAAGCGCATCCGCTTTTGTCCAATCACGTGTTGTAGTGTAAATACGCCTCAAATATTTTTTAAATGTTTTCATATCTCATGATAGGTGTCGTATGGAGTCAGTCTACATGAATTCAAGTCATGGTATATGTTAATTTCTATGTGTCAACCCGCAGTAATGCACTTAGTCTTTAATCCCATCTTCCTATCAACCCCAAGTCAGTTAGACGTATGTCAAAGTACATGTTTTTTTGAACGGAGGAGATCATGGTCATTAAACTTAACATTAAGCTTAACCCCATAATGTTTGGTTGGTCGCATAGCAATGCTGCCAAAATTTTTGGCCAATTAGCAGCAAGACAGTGGAGGTGACTGCCAGTGACAGATCTGCTTGTCTCAATCCATCTAGAGCTCTCCATACAAAAATACGTAGCCAACTAAAGGTAATGATGGATTAGCACATGGTGCACATCACGGTGAGGGATAATTTACATAATGAAGTTTGATTTTCATGGGCTGATGAACCTTAGATTTGTTTTAAAACCACTAGAAAAGAAGGATCATTTTCATTTGAGACTTTAGTTGTTGAAGATCAAATTATTTAGAGTCATATTTTGAGAAAGAGTCTGGATTTCATAAAGGATTTCAAAGGAGAATACATGCAACACTTGTAAGGTGAAACTCCTCCAACTCTCCCACCTATTAGTTTCAAGAGAAAAAGTCATTTATTTTCTAAGGATGACTAAAACAGGTGGAAAAATAAATCGAATTGAGCCACAGAGTGCAGACCTAGTGGATGAAAATTCGAGGGTAAGAAGATTGTTTATCCAGTCAGGGTGGTATTCTCTATGCACCAGGTTAGGGATCTCTCACTCAGGAATAGTTCAATAGTTTTCTGAATATTTTAATGGAAAAGAAACCATAGTTTATGGCCTTACCTTGTAGATTTCTGAAGACTCCATTGTTGAAGCCTTTAACCTTCCACGGGAAGGAGGGGGGTGGTTTAAAGGGCAGGTTATCACAGGAGGAGACCTCAATAGTTTCCTCAGGGATGCAAATAGAGATCCAAACTAGGAAAATGGAATTCCAAGAAGATATATTAAGGATGACTGGGTAGAAGCTATTAATCATATCAATATATACCTCACTTATGAAAGGAGGTATACAATTGTGTTCCTTTATCACGTAAGGTTTCTTTTTCATGTTGTAGGTATGAATACATTAAATATGCCATATTTCTTATTGAAAAGCCTAACAAAGATGTCAGCAAGGGTTCAAACTCACACTGGTGTTTTAGAGTATAGCTTGTATCATCAAGCTTTAATCAAATTTCTAGTTGAAGAAGAATTAGGAAAGAGAAATCAAACTTGGGATCACTTTTTTTTTTACAGGGCAGGCCAACCTGCACCTACACCTCCAGTTTCACAACCACGCCCTCAGCCTATAAAAATAAGAATAAAGAGAAAGTCAAAAAAATAAAATATTTATAAGAAGACCAAGGGTAAGAAAGAAAAATGTTATGCAGTTCAGGTTGAGAGAAATTTGGAAAAAGGAGAGAGTTCCTCGGCAAGTAAACCCAAATCTATGAAAATGGTGCCCATTGTTCCTCCTTTTCCTAATGTCTACACCAAATCCCAAAGAGGAAGGTCTGCAACTGCAGATAAGTCAAAATCACAGGTGCTACCGGTAATTATGGAAGCACATATTCAGTAGAATATATAGAAATAATATCAGCCTACAAAATCAAATGAAGAACTCCTTAAGGATGTTGGATATGACATCAGCAGTAAGAAGAAGAAAGAATAAGCCAAACCTATTGTTGGTACCAGAAAGAGGAATACCAGAGACAAAAAAAAATTTAGGCTTAATTCCAAGGCTATACATAATCCAATCCTAATGATAGAGGTCATTGATATTGAAGGTAAACCTAAAGGATCAAAAACAGAGAAATCCATGAATAAAAACAAGAACAAAACCCCTTTAGAGCATCACTCAGAGCCTTCAAAGAGGATAAAAACACAAAAGGGTTATAAGGAGGAGAAAGCCACTGTCAAGGAAGAAGCCACAAGAGAAACCATATCCAGATCAGTTGCTAATAGAAAATCAAACTTGGATAAGCTTGTTGAATTTACAACCCACATAGAAGGAAGGTAGAAAGGTTTTTAATACAAGTACATTTTTCCTTATTAGCCACAATTTTGAACAACAACTTAGGTGTCAAGGAATATAAGTATGCACAGGATTTTCAACATTTTCTATGTATTTTTGAAAAAGAAACAGAACGCTACCGGAAATTTTGGTAGCATTCTAGTTTTTGTGCAGTTACAGGTTTTTACCGTAATTTCCGGTAGCGCCTGTTTTAACTGAATTTTGACACATGTCAGCAATTTTTTCTAAGCCAGTTAAGGATGGATAAGAACCCATAACCAAATGGGTATAAAAAGTGATGGTAAAAGGTGGTTATGAGGTTGTTGGAGGTCTTATTAAATGGAGCTACATGTTTATTTAAAGACCCAATACACAAGGAGATAAATCAGCAAAAAAGGGGGCAACATGACAGCGCAATCATCATTTCAACCGAGATTGCTTCCCTTTTGTCTTCTCCGTCTGTCCTTTCTATTAGATTTCGATGGGATATGGATGTAATGTCTTTTGACACCTATGTAATGTTAGGAGTAATTTTTCCTTATTTTTAGAAGAGATGGAGTTGGTGCCTCTCTTTCTATATATATCATTTGTAAATATCGTTTACAGATTGGATGTTGGTCTACCTGAAGACTAAATATAATAAAATAGACTTGTTTACTTCACGCTGGAGGATTTTGTGACTCAAGGAATATCTAATGTGCGGTTTGTCTCCTTTATTTTTTAATTTCTTCTAAAATATGAATTGCAGAAACTAGTAAGGTGTGAATGAGAAATTGTTAAAGGATTTAATAGTAAATTATTTGCTTTCATTTTTCTGCAAATTATATGTGTTATAGAACATGTCAGTGTAGATCTCATAAAGGATTTTTGGAATACTTTATACATGTAATATATTTTATTAATTTTGTTTTCCTTTCATAAACAGAGTTAGTGTAAAGAGCCATCATCATAGTTGTGTGACTGATTTAGGATAGGAATATTTCCTAGAATAGGTATCATCTATCTATCTTCTCCATTTGTAAACTTAGCTCCCTATACAACCAATTTAACCACACAATTTATACTTTCCATAGCTTTCCAAATGCATGAAAGTCTTAAAGAATATAAAAAATAATTTGAAAATATTTGAGAAGCCATCCCACCACTCAAACAACCCTTTTAAAACTTGAAATGAACTATGTGTTGATCAGTGGTTGTCACTGATGTCAACCCAAGTAGCACCAGGGGCTACCCTGATCTTTCATGGAAATTTTGACCTACCAAATTACTATATTCCGAGTCAAGGATATTTAATATGGTTTCTACTTGTCGAGTTGTTTCCATTGATATATTGCACACCACGTAATTCTTCATAGTTTGAAAGATATTCATGTTTGAAGTTTGTAACCCCAATTAGTGGGCTAAAACCCGACGGGGTTGTGGCATGACACTAATAATTGGTTGTGGTCATCGAATAGTCAATAATTAATAATTTTTTAAGCTCCTAAAATCCCTCCCACGTTCAGTTGCTGAAGGCCCTCTCAACCTAAGAATTTATATAAATTGTGATCCTCATATCCTCCTCATGTAGGGATTTAGCTACTTGAAACAGGTCATCGTGGAATTTTCGCTATAAATTTGTTGCTACAAATATTTAGAAGCTGAAATTTTGATGAGGCAAAGCCGAAATCTAGAGGAATCTATTTTAAAAATTTCAGATCATGTTGTGTAATATTGTCGGAGATATGATCTATGGAAGTTAGGGTTTTTGCAGGCTCTTGAACTTCATCTCAAAGAGGTGACCTTCGTTAGAAAATTATATATTACAGAGAAATGCAACACATAAAATATGCGGAAATCAAAAGCACACAAAACACACAAAACCAGAGAGACACAGATATATGTGGTTCACCCATTTTGGGCTACGTCCACCCCGAACACCCAGTCATTCCTTTCTATTATCCAACAAAATGAAGAGACACAACCTACAGCAGATCCACTATAGTATCCTCTGTTCTTTCTCACAGTCTCCCTATCTGTTTCTCACTCTGAGAATACACATACAATACACAGTCGCAATACAATACCCTCATACAAAGTGAGGGGTTTCCTTCTAGGGCAAAAAACCCTAAACTAAACATAACTTCTACCGTCAGATCATTCGCCTAATGAAAAACCCAAATTGACTAGAAATTACTATATTTTTACAAGGCAAATTTACATCTGTTTTTAGCTTCGGGGGCGCTGCCATTGAAACCCCCCCGCCAGGGGGGGCTCCATAAAGTCGTAACCGCCCCCCCTGGACCCCCCAGGCAGCGTTTAATTACGAGTGGCGTTGCTACTCCATTAAGGTACAGGGGTCCAATGCTGTGATACAAAATAAACAAGATAATCAGGCTCCACATCCAACAACCTCCCACTTGGAGACTGATTATAGCAACTCCACCACTGCTTCATTTTCTGGACAATGAATCCTCTTTGGACCTGGTTGTTTCTCATCTTCATTGTCATCCTTGAAGACCAATTGAAATTGAGCATAATATCAGTTTCTCCCTGGTTACAACTTTTGTTAGCATATTTTCAGGATTCTGGCTAGTGTGTATCTTTTCCAACTTCAACTGTCCATCTTCCAATACTGATCGTATGAAATGGTACTTAAGCTGTATGTGTTTAGTCCTAGAATGAAATGCTAAGTTCTTTGCAAGATGAATGGCACTTTGGCTATCACCGTATAACGTGCCCATATCATGCTTCTTACCCAATTCATCCATAAACCTTTGTAGCCAAATCATTTCCTTACTAGCCTTTGTAGCAACAACATACTCTGCTTTTGTTGTTGAAAGTGCAACAACACTTTGGATTTTTGAAACCCAACTAACAAATATTCCACCTACAATAAATACATACCCTGTAGTTCTCCTCCTATTATCTTTGTCACCTGCCAGCATCAGCATATCCCTATAGAGCAATGTTTGAACCACCAAATAATAATTCTTGGTTTTTGGTACCTCTCAAATATCTGAGAATCGATTTTACTGCCACCCAATGTTCTTTTCCTGGATTGTTCATGTACCTGCTTACAACTCCCACTGCATGTGAAATATCAGGCCTTGTGCATACCATTGCATACATTAAGCTTCCAACTGTTGATGCATATGGAACTTTAGACACATAGTCCATTTCTTCTTGGGTCTTGGGGCACATATCCTTACTAAGTTTGAAATGGCTAGAAAAAGGTGTACTAACTGGTTTTGCATTCTGCATATTAAATATTTTCAACACCTTTTGTATTTACTCATTCTGAGACAGTGTTAATTTGCGATTTTTCCTATCTCTAGTTATTCTCATACCAAGGATTTGTTTTTCAGCTCCCAAATCCTTCATTGCAAATGAATTTGCCAATTTTATTTTGAACACATTTAATTCCTGCATGTTAGACCCTGCAACAAGCATGTCAACTACATACAATAACAATATAATATAGCTGCCATCATTTTGATTTTTTAGATAAACACAATGATTAGAGTGACATCTAGTATAACCTTGTTCAAACATAAACCTGTAAAATTTTAGATACCACTGCCTTAGAGCTTGTTTTAAGCCATACAAGATCTTCTTTAACCTGCACACTAATTTTTCTTTCCCTTTGACCTCATATCCTTCTGGCTGATCCATATAGATCTCTTCCTCCAAATCTCCATGGAGAAATGTTGTCTTTACATCTAACTATTCAAGATGTAAATATTCCACTGCTACAAGACTTAAAATAGTTCTGATTGAAGTCATCTTAACAATAGGAGAAAATATTTCATCAAAATCAATACCTTTCTTTTGTGCAAACCCCTTCACCACAAGTCTATCTTTGTACCTATGTTTTCCTCCATCTTCTTCCTTCACCCTGTAAACCTATTTATTTTGCAATGTTGTTTTACCAGCAGGAAACCTGACTAAGTCCCAAGTCTAGTTATGTATTAAGGATTCCATCTCTTCTTCCATGGCTAGCTCCCACTTCTTCCTAGTTTCAACCTGCATTTCTTCTTCATAACATTCAGGTTCACCAGAACCAGTCAACAATAAAAAACACAATGAAGGAGAGTATCGTTCAGGGGGTCTACTTATCCTGGTAGATCTTCTAACACCAATTTCTGGTGTTTCAAGTGCCTATTGTTGTTGTGGCGGTTGTTTTTGTTGTGGTTGTTGATTATTATTATTTTCAGGCACCTTTACTTTTTCTGTGATCTCATCAAGAACTATGTATTATTTTTTTTCTTTTTCCTTTTTCTTTTCCTGCAACTGATTTTTATACAAGACCTTTTCATTGAATATTACATCTCTGCTCCTAATGATTTTGTGATTTTCATAATCATATAAGCGATAACCAAAATCATTAACACCATATCCAATAAAGGTGCATTTCTTTGATTTTGCCTCAGGCTTTGTTTTGTTTTCTTTATTAATATGGACAAAGGCCTCACAACCAAAAGCCTTTAAAAAAGAGTAGTTTACCTTTTTACCTGTCCATGCTTCATCTAGAATACCACCATCCATGGAACTTGAAGGCCCTCTGTTTATTAGATAAACAACAGTATCTATAGCATCTGCCCAAAATTGTAAAGGCAATCCTGCATGCAATATCATACACCTTGCACACTCCATGATTTTTCTGTTCATTCTTTCTGACACACCATTTTCTTGTGGTGTTCTTGGAACTGTATTTTCTCTGCAAATTCCATGCTCTGAATAGTATCTATCAAACTCTTTGCTACAATATTCACCTCCATTGTTTGATCTGAGACACTTCAACTCCTTTCCTGTCTCAATTTCAACCAAATCTTTTCATTCCTTGAAAATATCAAATACATCAGATTTATTTTGAATACAATAAATCTGAGTTTTTCTAGTTGCATCATCAAAAAAAGTAACATAATAACGAGAGCCACCGAGAGATGATACCTGAGCACGTCCCCATACATCTGTATGCACAAGCTCTAATTTTTCGCTCTTCTTTTCTTTCCCACTTCTAAGAAATCTAACTCTCTTCTGTTTTCCATAAATGCAATTCTCACATAAATCCAAATAAGCATTATTCAAACCCAACAACAAATTTCTTGAGTGAAGAATCTTCATCCCCTTCTCACTCATGTGTCTGATCCTATGATACCATAATGCTGCATCTACTCCTTTGGAAGTTAAAGCATTAACATAGTTAGAAATACTATTGCATAAATAAAATGTACCAACCTTTTTTCCTTTTGCTATTACCAGGGCTCCTTTGGTGACCTTCCAAGTTTTATCTGTGAAAGTTGTCACACAACCTTCACTGCCTAATTGCCCTGTTGAAATCAAATTTTTCTTCAGATCTGGAACATGCCTTACCTCCTTTAATAGCCATTGGTTTCCATTCTTTTGTTTTACAAGAAATTTACCCATTCCAACAATTTTACAGGGTTTATCATCACCCAAATGGACTTGTCCAAAATCTCCTTGAACTAGTCATGAAAATATTTCTTATGAGGTGTGGCATGGAATGAGGCCCATGAATCTACAACCCAGGAATCAGTAACATTTCGAAAGAAAGAATCAAAGCATATTGTAACACATCACCTGTCGCATTTGCTTCATGATTTTTTTCTTGTTGTGTGTCTCCTTCTTTTCCCTTCCGAGATCTACAATATTTCTTTAGGTGTCCTTTCTTTCCAAATTTCGAGCACACAATCCCCGATCTGGAATTGGATCTGCCTTTCCTTGATTTACTGCGATATCCTGAGCTCTTTCCTTTTTCCATTCTTCTTCCCCTATACTTT
>CM076577.1:241971082-242100287 GCA_034641835.2 Pinus albicaulis
TGCACTCAAATCATTACCCGATGTCTCACCAAATATTTTCCGTCGCATTTCCTCCCTAAGTATAGCACTGACAACATCATAAAACTTAAAAGTACTAGATCTAGGGAAAGAGTTACTAATGGCCATAACTAAACCATTCCAGCTTTCTGGCAATGAGCATATAAATAAAAGAGCCCTAACTTCATCATCAAAGTTTACCCCTACAGAACTTAACTGACTGGTAACTACAGTAGAATCATTTAAATGGTCTGCAACAGATCCACCTTTTTACATCTTCATATTAAATAAATGTTTCATAAGAAATACCTTGTTTGAGGCTAAGTTTTTTTCATATAATTTTTCCAACGCTTTAATAAAACCCTCTGTTTTTGTTTCCTTTGAAATATTGAAGGCTACTGATGCCGCAAGGCACAACCGTACTGTTCTAAGTGCATTTCTATCGAGAATCTCCCATTCTGCGTCTGTCATAGCCGCCAGCTACTTTGTTTTTCTACTCAATGGTAGGTACAGATCTTTCTGATACAGATAATATTCCATCTGCATCTTCCACAGCAGGAAGTTTTGGCCATTAAATTTCTCGACCCTAAATTTATCATCTTCCGCCATTGCTCCCACTCGAACCAGGAACCCTTCTTTCCCGCAATTTTATCAGCCAAATAGACCTTTAGCTCTGATACCAGTTGTTAGAAAATTATATATTACAGAGAAATGAAACACATAAAATATGCGTAAAACACAAGCACACAAAACACATAAAACCAGAGAGACACATATATATGTGGTTCACCTAGTTTGGGCTACGTCCACCCCGAACAGCCAGTCCTTCCTTTCTATTATCTAGCAAAATGAAGAGACACAACCTACAACAGATCCGATGTAGTATCCTCTGTTCTTTCTCACAGTCTCTCTATCTGTTTCTCGCTCTGAGAATACACATACAATACACAGCCACAATACAATACTCTCATACAAAGTGAGGGGTTGCCTTCTAGGGCAAAAAAGCCTAAACTAAACATAACTTCTATCGTCAGATCATTCGCCTAATGAACGGCCCAGATTGACTAGAAATTACTATATTTTTGCAAGGCAATTTTACATCTGTTTTTAGCTTCGGGGGCACTGCCCCTGAAACCCCTCACCATGGGGGGGCTCCATAAATTTGCAGTCACCCCCCTTGGACCCCCCAGGCAGCGTTTAATTACGGGTGGCTTTGCTACCCCATAAAGGTACAGGGATCCAATGTTGTGATACAAAATAAAGAAGATAATCAGGCTCTACACCCAACAACCTTGGGAAAATCATCATAAGTGTCTCTCTGAGTATCAGATTGGGATTCTGTAAAAAGTGGAAGATAGTACACAATTTTTTTATTATTATCAATTTTAGATTTGAATGAGGAAACACTGACACGTGGAACATCGTACAAGTTCTCTCTACTAAACCAATCCATATTTAGGTCATTGTGAGAGATTGGGCATAACTTTTTTTTGAATAATCAAAATTGGGTCAGACCTGTGGTATTGGAAAGAAGACTCAGAGGACTACTACAAGACAAAAAATAACATATTGGGGATCTGAATTAACAGAGATACAACAGATTCAATATCGAGCTCCTAGAAGGAAAGAAAAATCTATATCATGTGTTGTCAAGGGCTGCAAAGGACCGGACTTTATAGGGCAGAAAAGAAAAGCATGGTGTAGAAGAGGTAAGATCCAATTAATTATATTCTGTATATGCATGTTTATCTCTTAATTTCATTAGGTTCTTTGTATTTTGATTTCTTTTTTTTTGTTTAGCACTGACATATGCTCTACAGGATGACGTAAGTTTTGCTATTATCATGTCGTGGGTATTTCCTTGAAGAATTTTTGCAGGTATTATGTATTCATCAAGATAAGACTCAATGCATGATCTAATGTTCTGAAGAGTGAGAAAGGGTAGCATGACAAGAGCAACAATCAAGGTGTAGAACAACAACAAGAAGTTTATCACATGAAGTCTTCACGTGGCCAACACTGCATAGAGTCATTGTAAGGGTATCATTGTGCTAAGTCATTGTAAAATTATCATTGTAAAATTTGTACAAGTGCCTGTCTGCCAAAAATTGAAGAGGCAGTGTCAGGAGGTCTAGGATCATCTTTAGTTATTTGTGTCATAGTTGGGGTTATGGTCTAGTGTGTCTTCTTCTTCTACAACATTCTATATCATTGTAAAGTGGACCATTTTCCCTAGTATGAGAGTCCATTCTTATTTATTTCTTCTATATGGTGGTAGGGTGGTGCTAGTCTGGTGCATGAAGTCACCAACAAGTTCAAGCCTGTGAAAAATTCAGGGTGGTAGGGTGGTGCTAGGGTGAGTTGTAGCTCATTGGGTGTTGGGGCATCCATTCAGTTCACTACTGAAGAATCTCGGGTGTTGGAGCGTCCATTCAATGGGAGCTGGAGAAGAATGCTTTTCTAGATTCTAGGAAGTTGGAGCTTTCTTTTCAATTGGAGTTGAATATTAAAGAATTATTAGAAAATCATTCAGGTGGTTTTTTTCCTAGAGGGGGTTTCCACCTTAAAAACTGTATGTGTTTGTGTTCCTTTTGTTTACTACTATAATTTTACAAACAATGATAATAATTGAATATTAACTAATGCTCTAAAATATTGATAATAATACTAATTGAAAGGAATATTGATTCACCCCTCCCCCCCTCAGTATTTCCAACAATTGGTATCAAATCTTGGTTCCTTCAATATCATTTTAATAGCTGGAAGGAGGTCATGGAGCATACCAAGAATGGTGTAACTATATTCAATGAAAATAATTATGCACTCTGGAAAGGAAGAACGGAGGTCTATCTCTTAGCGCAAGTTTATGAAGTATGGGACGTTGTTCAAAATGGCTTTACACTAACCGCAGATGAACAAGGTAAGAAGAATTTTGTAAATGATGCAAAATAAAATAATATTATTATCAGTGGACTTATTGAATCTGCTTATCATAAGGTGTTGGGTTGTAAAACCACCAAAAAATTATGATACAAGCTTGAGTATATATATGCAAGTGACTCAAATGTCAAAGAAGAAAAGCTTCAAATCTACAAAGAAAAATTTGAGCAACTCGGAATGAAAGAAGATGGCAACATTGTTGCATACTTCCAACACATTGATGAAACAACCAACACTCTAGAAGGATTGGGAGAGTCTGTTGATGAGAAGACTATTATACGAAATATTCTTAGAACGTTACCAGGGAGATTCAACCCAAAGATATTGGTCTTAGAATATAGTGCAAATCTGGACAAACTCAGCAAAGAGGAATTACATGGAGTTATCATAGCATATGAAATGAGACTTGATGAAGAAGAGGGTACTTTGCATCTAGAAACTGCGTTCATTTCATATAATAAAACTAATAAGGACAAACAACCTTCAAAGGAAAAGACCTGCACCTGCAGGTGTGAAGAAAAAGAAGATGTTGAAGAAGGTATTTCATATGGATAATATGCTTACTTTATGAGAAAACTAAAAATTGGTAAGGGAAAATTCAAAGGTAAACTTCCATTGATATGTTTTGACAGTGGTGATGTTGGGCATTTCACAACAAAATATCCCAACAGAAGTGATGGAAACTCAAAAGGAAATAAAGGCTTTAAGAAATTCAACAAGCAAGGCAAGAAGAAAGTATTCAAAAGGAAATTTTTCTCTAAATAAGATAGCTTGTCATCCGATGAAGACAATGACAATGAAGAAGAAGCTAATGAGAGATTCATGATTATGGCCAAGCACAATAAACAAGAGGTATCAAACAACAAATAATAAGGGTTGACCATAAAGGAATTTTCTAAGGAGGCAATCAAGCTTATAAAAGAGCTCAAGGCTGAGAAGATCCGTTCCAATACTCTTGAAGAACAAGTCCAAGGTCTCAAAATTGAGGTTGAAGAACACAAATGTATTGAAGAGTCACTTCAAAAGAAGTTGGAAGAAAGAAGCCAAAAAAGGGAAGCATTATAAGCCGAAGTAGTATCATTGCGTAAGGAAGTGAAGAAGGGAAAAATTGTCCAAAAATATGCCAACAAATCAAGGGCATTGGAAGAACTCTTCAACAATCAATGATCTTACAATGATAGAATTGGCCTTGGTTACAAAGAAGAAGAAGAAGGACATTCTACAACAAAATACAATGAACCTATGAGATCTAACATGTGTGCATACTTCATTGGATAAGATTCGCAAGAACAACCTTGGAAGACAATTCCTAGATGAATATTTCCATCCAGGTACCAACATATTTTTCGTGGCTATTTTTATTCATGTGGAAAATTTGGTCATAAATCTATAGAATGTCGCACGTACCCTAGGAACCAATACAATTCCAAGAGATCTGTCAAATATGAACCTCCAAGGGCTCAATGAAACATGAATATATTTGAACATTTAAGAAATAATATAGAATGTTACAAAGGTTGAAACTTTGTACACATAGCTAGAGACTCCAGACTTGAAATCCTCTAGACGAATCTTCGAAGCCACAGAACAAACGAACATGGAAGAAAAAGAAGACTAGTAATTGTGCTCTCGCTCTCAAGGCTCAAAACAACAAATATGTGTGGTATGTTGATAGTGGTTTCTCAATGCATATGACTGGAGATAGAAAGAAATTTGTATCTTTGAAAGAGAAGAAGGATGGAACTGTATCCTTTGGAAATGATGGATATTCAAATGTTATAGGATCAAGCACCGTCACTCTCGAAAGAAAAGATGTTATAGACAATAATGTTCTATTGGTTGAAAACATGAATCAAAATCTGCTCAGTGTTGGAAAAATGTGTGATCAAGGACACACAATTCTATTCAACTCCACAAAATGTGAAACAGGAAAGATAGGTATGGTAAAATTGTGGCTACAACAAGTTGAGCTCCAAACGACATTTATGTTATGGATGAAGAAACTAAAGCATGTCTACTAGCTAAAGAAGATGAAATCTGGTTATGGCACAAGCGAATGGGTCACATAAACTTTGACAATCTTGTCAGGATAAGCAAAAAGGAAGCCAATACGAGAAATGCCAGAAATCTCAAAACCTTCCAACACACTATGTGAGGCATGTCGGCACAGCAAGCGGACAAAAGTCGAATTTAAAACAAAAGAACACTTTACATCACATCCATTGGAATTGATACATACTGATCTATGTGGTCCTATGAGAACACAAGGCTTATATGGAGAATTATATTTCATGTTAATGATAGATGACTATACAAGGATGACAGTCGTCAGTTTCCTAAAGAAAAAATTTCAAGCATTTGAGTTCTTTAATATCTACAAGGAGTTGGTCGAAAATGAAACTAAATTGAAAATAAAGTATCTAAGATCAGATAATGGTGGAGAATTCACTTCCAAATTAATTCAGCAATACTATGACGAAAATGGAATAAAAAGACAATTTTCAACAACACGAACACCTCAG
This sequence comes from Pinus albicaulis, assembly GCA_034641835.2. Lineage (NCBI taxonomy): Eukaryota > Viridiplantae > Streptophyta > Pinopsida > Pinales > Pinaceae > Pinus > Pinus albicaulis. Next base: position 241,976,542 of record CM076577.1, read on the forward strand.
CAAAATGGAGTTGTTGAAAGAAAGAACAGAACCGTACAGGAAATGGGTAGAAAAATGTTGAAGGACTCAAAATTGGATGAAAATTTCTAGGTTCAAGCAATTGATATGGAAATATTCATTATCAACCGAAGTCTTCTCAGAAATAGTTGCAATAAGACCCCATATGAATCATGGAAAGGAAAACCGGCTAATGTAAAATATTTTAGAATCTTCGGAAGAAAATGTTCTATCAAAAGAGAAGATCAAAATTTGGGTAAGTTTGAATCACGTGTTTACAAAGGTATATTTGTTGGTTACTCACACAAAATAAAGGCCTATAAATGATATAATCTAAGGCGAAAACATATAGTGGAGAGCATAAATGTTACATTTGAAGAAGATGGTGTTCTAATGAATAATGATGAGGATCTAGAATCTTTGAAACTTGAGATAGAGACTGAAAAAGACACAAAGAAAATTCTAGAACAAGAAGCAACTATCAACCAAGAAGAAGTAAATAATGATTATCAAGATATACCGAAACAACAACAACAAGCTCCTCCAAAGAGAACAAAATAATGGATTCAAAAGAACCATCCATCAAATCAAATAATTGGTGACACAAATGAAGGTCGACAACTTTGTTCATCACAACAAGCTCACATTGATTTTCTAGCAACCTTTGAGCCTAGTAGTTTTGAGGAATCCATCCATAATGAACATTAGGTAGCACCTATGAAGGAAGAATTGGATCAAATCGAGAAGAAAAACACATGGGAATTATTTCCACGACCAAAAGATAAAAATGTCATTGGGAATAAATGGGTGTTCGGGAACAAATTGAATGAAGATGGAAAAATTACCAGAAATAAAGCAAGATTGGTTTTAAAAGGCTATGCACAAGTGGAAGGAATTTATTTCTATGAAACATTTGCACTAGTTTCCATAATGGAATCCATATTAATGTTTCTCGCCTATGGATGTTCAAGAAAAATAAAAGTCTCCCAAATGGATGTTAAGTTAGCATTTCTAAATGGAAAATTAGAAGTAAAAGTTTACATAAAACAACTTGAACGTTTTCTACTATCACAAAAAGAATACTATGTTTGCAGGTTAAATAAGGCTCTATATGGTCTCAAGCAGGCTGTTGGAACAGGGTCTCCTACAAGCTGCGAAACTGGTTCGATTTTGTATAATTTTGATTATATTTAGTCTAATGTAGGGGTTTGGGGTGGGAAAAAGCCCCCAAAAGCATTGTAATGGGTTAAAGGGTAGATCTGGAATCCGCAAACCACGATTTGCGGACCATAGGAAAGATTAGGCTAGACTGTTATAAATAGAGGAACATTTTGAATTGTAAAAGAAGAAGATGATGAGCTCTTGATGTGAATTGCGGCTTAATATATCTGTTTGGGATTTTGGGAAGGGACTCCGGCTGGCTGTGTATACAGAGAGCCCAAGTCCTGCTATGTGCGGACCTTGCTGCTGTGTGCGCAGGTCGAGCTTGGGTATTGTAAGAGGGAATTGATGGGTTGATGAATAGGAAAGGTTTTTCTGAGATCTGAATCTATGTGCACTGTTTATGTGAATATGTGGTAAATGTTGTGTTATGCGTATTCTGTTTTAAGTTGCGATAATACTGTGTAAGTATTTTTACTACATCTGGATCTGTCTGTTATGTTTTATGCAAAACTGCGCTATTGTCTTATAATTATATAATTTTTTGAGCACCGTAGCATAACTGACCTTGCGCACGTAGATGCGAAGAAGGCCTATAGATCTAACTTTGGAATAGGTGATCTGGTCATTATAAAGCTAGACACAGCTCTGCTTGCCTTACCTAACCTTTCTCAGGGTGCGGAAACCTGGTTCCAACACCCACCCATACTACTTCGGGTGAGACTTAGACCTATGCAAGTAGGTCACTGCCAAAAGGTCCAGTAGTATAGGGGTTTGTTGGCAAACCTTAACTTCTAAACCTAGGTCAGGACCCCTCGAGCCAAAAAATGGGTCCATTGCCGGGACCCGGAGCATTTTGAGAAAGGGATCGGGTAATGACAAGAGAGTATTGGAAACCTGAAAGGAAGGAAATTGAAGAGTGGTTCGAAAAGTAGATTCAAGAATTTTTGATAAAAGAGAATCGCAGCACGAGGTTGACGATGGAAAGGTGGAAAAATAGGCACGTTCTTACATAAAGCTACAAAATTTTCTTTGTGACATTTGCAATCGAGCTTCAGGAGTGGTTGGCTAGGCTCGTAGAATTTCGAAGTGTTGGAAGCATGAACGAGTCACTCAGTGGACCCCAGAGCTGATCCAGTAGTTGGAAAGGACTGATAATACCATCACTCGCATGGTGGATCACTGGGTGGACAGTGTGCTAGGAGGTTTGTGACAGAATTTTCCATTGATCAGTTCGTCTCCTACTCTGAGGCCGAGCAGAGATTCTTGAAAGGCTTCTAGGGAAAGTTTTTGAAGACATTACCTTTACTGATTAAGATACTATTGTGCGAGAAGAGTATTCTGTGTAGTCATACCGAGTGAATGACCTCAGATCCAGACAAGAGCGCGACACGCAGTGGTAAATACTATCGAACCAACCTTGAAGGGGGAAGATCTGTCTATAACCCTCTAAGAGAGACGGCTACGCAAAGCCCCCTGGCTAAACCGCCATCCAGACCGTGTAAAGGTAAGAACTCGCCCATACCACCGCCTCCGCCGGATAGTGATATGGCGGTGCACCTGAAACTACCTACCTTCAAGGGGGTAGGGCATGAGTATATAGATCAATTTTGGTTTGTTGTAGATTCTGTATGGACTGCACAAAATGTGACAAATGATACGGTGAATAGGGCACAACTGTCCCTGGCATTCGAAGAAAGAGCGTTGTACTGTTATATGAAATACATATCTCAGAACGGGAATGCATTTATTCAAGATATTAAGGATTCTCTGAAGTAATAATTCTGAAAGCCAAAATCTTACTCTCAGTTGGTAGCAGAAGTGAAGGACTTCAAGCAAGGTGCGTTTGAATCTGTATGGGAGGCTGATCAGCGACTGAAGAGAGCAATCAGGGAAGGAGGATTTGAGTATGATGATAGAAAACATATGGAATGGTTCATCACTATGCTGTTGCCCCATCTGCGTATGCCAATGAGTCACCAAACCTTCGAGTCACAAGAAAAAGTTGTGGAAGTCGCTATGAAACTAGAAGTTGCGCCCAGAGAAGATACTTTGTTAGGAGTACAAAAAATTCAGGAGAAGCTTAAAGCTATGCACATGGTAATTCAGAACCTACAAAAGGAATGAGGAAAGGGGGCCAGCATAGATCTATGGTGCATACGATGTCAGGTATTTGGCCATACAAAGGATCAATGCCCTCTACTGGCAGATTACATACAGGCAGGGGGACCTAGTCCAGTCCACCTAGGAGCAAGTGGGAAACCCATCCTATTGTGTCCAGGCTCAAGAGGATCTACATTGTGGTGCGATGACTACCATGTGGTAGGGTTGCATGATAGGAACCATTCCCCCTAGCTAGGTGCATATGTCCCAGAACTGAAGCAACAGTTGTGCAGGTTCTACCGGTCGGTAGGACATGACGAGTAGAACTTCTGAACTTACGATCTGATGATAGATTGAGGAAACTTGTATAGGGTACAATCTGACCCTGCATCACCTAGATCTCCTGCGAGCTTTGGTGGCTCTCCAGCAAGGGGCAGGGGAGGTCGGGGAGGAAGCACAGGTCGAGGACGCGGGTAGCTAATGTGTTATAACTGCGAGGAAGTAGGACAATTTTCAAGGGTCTGCCCAAACCCTACAATGTTATCTTTCAAATATTATAGATAGTTGGACCATGTGATTGAAGATTGGCCAATATTAATAGCCAAAATGCAGGAGAAGCAGCCCAACCCCACGCAGAATGTGAAAAGAGTTAAAACCGAGCTAAGGAACATAGACCCAAGTGTGAGAGTCATAACACGTAGTGGGATGGTCACCCATGGACCAAAGGAAGAGGCTGCCAGAGATCCTCTGACCTGTCAAGAAGGATTGAACATGAAAAAGGGACAAGAGGTAATGGTCGTAGTTAACCAGGGCTTCACTCAGAAAGAAGCAACTACTACACAGGCACCAACACAACCCAAGACAGATGAGGGGGTTGAGCCCTTTCTACAGGCATATATGAAGTTGCTACGTAACTCGAAGGTTGTAGAGAACCTTCAGGCATTACTGAATAGCTGCGCAGCACAACCCCATCCGACCCCAAGGACCAAGGATGTACACAAACTATACAGGTATAAAAAATGCACCAGAAGAGAAATGCGGCTAACTGCACAGATTGGTGAATATGAGATGGATCAGGTTATTTTGGACCTTGGACTAGATGCGAATGTGTTACCTAGACAAACATGGCAACGAATGGGAGAACCTAAGTTGGAATGGTCCACCATCCAGCTGCACATGGAAAATCAACAGAAGATTATCCCTCTGGGGAGGCTGCCAAAAATCATGGTAGATATCGCAGGAGTAAAAGTCCGAGCTGACTTTGAGGTAATAGAAATCGTAGAATATGTAGACCCCTACCCTGTGCTCCTAGGACTGGATTGGGCTATAGATATGGGGGGTGTTATCAATCTCAAAAAGCACAGCATGGTGTTTGAATATAACGGCACATGAGTAATAGTACCATTGGATCCCACAGAAGGCACATAGTATACAAAGCTAGCGCGAGATGAGGAGGAAGTGGATCACATTTACAAATTCACTACGCAGGACGAATATTGGATTAACCTCACAGCGGAAGGAGTACTCTGCTGGGAAAAGGATAGTGAATTCTTCTCCAACTCCGACGGGGAACTAGAGAATTGGCAAGGCTAGTTGCATGAGGTTTCGGCGCTGTGATGTCTTCGGGTCACGAGGAACTTCTGTTGCATCTCCTCCAAGGTAAGAGACCTACCCTACTTTGAGGGGTCTGGTAACATCAAGGAATTTCTACACGCATTCAAAGAAAAATTTCCCAAGAGACGCAGGCTAGGTGCCCTTAAGCTTGCCCTGTATGGTACACCAACGCGCTAGTGGGATACGCATGGGAAGGTATTCCGCGATTGGGAGGAATGTCAGGATAAGATGATTCTGTGATTTGAAGCTCCAGTTGGGAGACAGATCTAAAAGTTCCTTGGCTCAGAAGACCCACATAGATATTTGCTCACTTGGGAAACACAATGGTGCCATAGAACCCCAAACGAAGGGGTCCACCTATTTATCCATGCTCTAGGACTGCGTCCAGCCACATGGTATTTAGATGCAGAGCTACATCAGCGCACTCGTCATTGGGAAAAATTTTGGGATGAGTTTTTGCGAACATTTAGCGTGGTAGATGGGCTAGGTGCGATCGATGCAACTCTATGAAAAACTACTGCCTTGACTTAGGGTAGCCCAAGCCTAGGAATCACGTCCGAATCGTGGGGAACACCGGTACCACACATGGTTGAATACTGCAACCTTAGCCCAATGGAAGGAAAGGATGGTGCTCAAACTATCCCAACCGCGGCACTGGACGGGATGCACATGGTTTCCAAGTTGTTTAGGCTGCACCTGAATCGCATTAAAACACACCCAACGTTGGCTATAATTTGGGTTGTGAAAGCAGCACAGATGCTTCATCCAAGAGCAGTAGATCCATGGGAAGGCCATCAGGTGTGAACGATGATAGTCAGAACACTGAACCCTAGTAAAAAGGGAATATTACCATTATGGAGAACAGGCGGCTGGAAATTACTGCAGCAATTTATGGTGAGTTTTTACCGCTTGAGTGATGGTAAGTTCCAAGTTAGATTCACTCTACTGTTGGATAGCCTCGGGCACTATAAGGTAGAAAGGATAACTGCGATCAAGGCTCCATATTATCTCTGTAATCTGCATATATTATTCTGCTGCTTTATTGTCTGGACCTTTAGCGTTTTTTTCATACCCAATCAGCCTACTTTCGCTGTCTGCGAGCCTCTGAATTCAGGATCCCCTCCTTACATTGCTATGGCAACCCCTAACCCCAAGGACGCATCGGTGCCTACCAGTCCAGAGCCTACATACATTATGTTACGAGGGTCTAGGGATGCTGAGATTGATAAGCTATTACCCTCTGGCTCCCTGAAGGAAAAATTGGCTTCAAACCTTTCGCAGACTGGCGTCAAAGCTATATGATGGAAGTTAACACCTTGCCCAACCCTGGGATGATCACAGGCCCTAGCCGGATGGGTTCGGAAGCAGCCATGCAAGAGGGTGCGCAAATGTTGTAGATAACTATGAGAGCTGACATAGTCAATTCACAGCTAGCCCCGCGAACGACAGGACTGACTAACAAGGATACTCCCTTCCCCCGAGGTACGAAGAGGTGCAGGGATACGCTGCACCCTACCAGCAATACTAGGCTAACTGCCAACGAAAGCCATGTTTACTCACTGCCTAGCACTTTCCTGGTCGGCGCCCACCTTCCAATGACTATGGTTCTCCAATTGGACTTGGCACAGCTACCCCGCAAGGCATTACAGGGTTTACACACCGTCGTGCTTCAAGAGATCCATCATCGTGCCTAGGCCTCGTAGCAACAACTCGATGTGGCCACGCCGCTCATCACACGACAAACCGAAGATGGCTCGCTTGCTATCTCGCGGACGGCGCAGCTCGAACCAGTGGGTCACTAGCTCGGCACAGGCGTCCTAGATGAGCTTATCATAGAAGGCTTGGTTGCAGAACTAAAGGCATCCCGCACCGAAATCCAAACCCTTAGGACCCATCTAGCCCATCATTTCACCGCATTACAGGCCCAAGCGTAGCCTGCCACACCTCCGGAGGTACGGGCATAGCATGCTGTGCTGATAATAGAGGCTATGAACACCATTACGGGACATCTTACTCTAGGTAATTAGTTGCTCGAGGCGGCCATGTAACTCTGGACAGGAGTCCAGTTCAACCCGTATGTTTAGAACGTCAAGAAGGACTTACGACAGAAGGAAGCTACTTTCGATCAGGTCGAAGCTACCTTGCCCTCCCCAGTCCCTGCGCAGCATCAGCACTCTTGAAGACTAGCACCGCGCTACGAGACACGATTATGGATCTTCGACGAGCAAAGCATACCATCGAAAAATGCTTGAAACCATGGGGCGACGCCACCTTCCCGATATCACAAGGTGCTCATGACGCAATTGCACAACTCAACAAGATGTTAGAGCAGGTTTCCATGGCTACTAAAGGACCAACCTCCCATAAACCGGTAGACATCGCATAGAGTGTTGCTGCCCAGATTCAAGAAGTGTTACCTCCACTGATCGTCACCATCAATACCTCATGTGCGCAGATAGAGACCGCACCACCACAGTGACTCGGGACGAGTCACAAGATTGTGTTGGGGGACTATTGGAACAGGGTCTCCTACAAGCTGTGAAACTGGTCTGATTTTGTATAATTTTGGTTATATTTAGTCTAACGCAAGGGTTTGGAGTGGGACAAAGCCCCGAAATCATTTTAATGTGTTAAAGGGTAGATCTGGAATCCGCAAACCACAGTTTGCAGACCATAGGAAATATTAGGCTAGATTGTTATAAATAGAGGAACATTTTGAATTGCAAAAGAAGAAGATGATGAGCTCTTGATGCGAATTGCAGCTTAATATATCTGTTTGGGATTTTGGGAAGGGACTCCAGCTAGCTATGTGTGCGGAGAGCCCAAGTCCTGCTGTGTGTGGACCCTACTGTTGTGTGCGCAGGTTGGGCTTGGGTATTGTAAGAGGGAATTGATGGGTTGATGAATAAGAAAGGTTGTTCTGAGTACTGAATCTATGTGCACTGTTTATGCGAATCTGTGGTAACTATTTTGTTATGCGTATTCTATTTTAAGTTGCGATATCATTGCATAAATATTTTTCTTACATCTGAATCATCGTATATTTTTGTCGCACAATCTTGCGCTCTTTGTCTTATAATACTCCTGATTTTGAAAAGGCAAGTAGCATAGTTGACCCTTTCCCGTAGATGTAAGGAAAGCATATAGATCCTATTCCTGGAATAGGTATTACGGTCATTATAAAAGCGAGCCAACGGCTGCAGCGCACTTACATATCCTTTCGAGTGCGGGCTTGGTTGACACCCACCCTTCTCCAGGTGAAGACTTCGCTGCTGAAGTAAGTCCTTTGCCTGCGGCTTGATAGTATGGGGATTTTAAGGCCTTAAGCATGAACACAGGGTGGGACCCTCGAGCCAACACAGGCTCCCAGAGTATGGTATACTCTTCTTGATGGATATCTATGTCAACAAGGGTTCAAGAATGGTACTATTGATAGCAATCTTTATGTACAAATAGATAAATATAATTTAACAATCATTGAGGTATATGTGGATGATATAATATTTGGTAGCAATGATGATTGACTAAGTAAGAAATTTTCTACAAAGATGAAAAGTGACTTCGAGATATCTTTACTTGGTGAGTTGACATACTTCTTAGGGCTTCAAATATCTCAGCAAGAGAAAGGAATATTTATATGTCAAGCCAAGTTCATCAAGGAAATGCTCAAGAAATTCAAAATGGAATATTTCAAACCCTTCCTTACTCTGATGGTAACATGTTGCAAATTGATCATAGTCGACTCATCTAAGGATGTGGATTAGAGGTTGTACATATCTATGATTGGTAGCCTTCTATATGCAACAGCCTCCCGGCCAGATTTAATACAAGCAGTTGGACAAGTAGCAAGATTCCAAGCAGCACCAAAAGAATCACATATTATTGCCATCAAAATAATTCTTTGATATATAAAGGGCACAACAGAATATGGCTTCTGTTATCCCAAGGGTAAAAATCTCATTATTCAAGCCTTTATAGATGCATATTGGGCAGGAAGCATTGATGATCGTAAGAGTACTAGTGGAGCAACATTCTATCTAGGTGGTTGTCCTGTATCATGGTTGACAAAAAATAAAACCTCAACCTCGTTATCTACAGTGGAAGAAGAATACATTGCAGTGGAAGCTTGTTGTACTCAAGTCCTTTGGATGAAATAAAATTTGCAAGGTATTCAAGTACAATTCAATGAGCCTATTCCCATCATCTGTGATAACACCAGTGCCATTAGCATCTCCAAGAATCCTGTCATGCATTCAAAAACAAAACACATTCTGATCAAATATCATTTAGTTACAGAACAAGTCACTGAAAATAATATCAAACTTGAATATGTTGGCACAAAAGAACAAATCGTTGATATCTTCACTAAACCTTTACCTCGTGAAGCTTTTGAATATCTTCACGAGAAGCTTGGGATTCTCCCAAGTTCTCATTAGATTCTCCTTATTCAGAAAATAAAGGGGGAGTGGAAGTGTATACAGGTCTACAAGATGGTTGTGTAGGAGGGGGAGTTACCCTTTTCCATTGATGACAAAGGGTGAGATAATTTTGTATGAAGAGGTTTCATGATTGCGAGGGGAGTACTTTTGTTGTCATCAATGCCAAAGGAGGAGATTTTTTATCAGTGGTTGTCATTGATGTCAACCCAAGAAGCACCAAGGGATACCCTAATATTAGATGGGAATTTTGACCTACCAAATTACTATATTCCGAGTCAAGGATATTTTTTATGGTTTCTACTTGCTGAGTTGTTTCCGTTGATATATGGTACACCACATAATTCTTCATGGTTTGAGAGATAGTCACGTTTGAAGTCAGTAACCCTAGTTAGTGAGCTAAAAACCCATGGGGTTGTGGCATGACATTAATCATTGGTTGTGGTCATTGAGTAGTCAATAATTAACAACTTTTTAAGCTCCTAAAATTCCTCCCAATTTCACTTGTTGAATACCCTCTAAACCTAAGCATTTATATAAATTGTGATCCTCATATCCTCCTCATGTATGGATTTCGCTACTTGAAACAGGTCATAGTGGAATTTTCGCTATAACGTTTTTTGTACGAAGGTTCAGAAGCTGAAATTTTTATTAGGCAAAGAAGAAACCCTGAGGAAGCTTGTGTAAAAATTTCAAATCCTAGTGCACAATATTTTCAGAGATATGATTTGCGGAAGTTAGGGTTTTTGCAAGCTCCTGAAATTCATCTCAAAGAGGTGACCTTGGGAAAATCGTCATAAATATCTCTCTGAGTATTGGATTGGAATTATATAAAAAGTGGTGGATAGAGAACAGACTTTAGTTTTTTTTAATATAAATTTTAGAGTTGAATGAGGAAACGGTGACACGTGGTACGTCGTACAAGTTCGCTCTACTGAACCAATCCATATTTAGGTCATTGTGAGATATTGAGCATAACTTTGTGTTGAAGAATCCAAATTGGGTCAGACCTGTGGCATTGGAAAGAAGACTTAGAGTTATACTATAGGACATAAAATCACATATTGGGGATCTAAAATAATAGAGATACACTAGATTCAATATCAAGCTCATAGAAGAAAAGAAAAAGTTAGATCATGTGTTTTCAAGCGCTGCAAAGGATCAGACTTTCTAGGGCAGGAAAGAAAAGCAAGGTGCACCAGAGGTAAGCTCCAGGTAAGTATATTCTGTGTATGCACATTCATCTCTTAATTGCATTAGGTTCTTTGTATTATAATTTGTTTTTTTTTTTTAGCACTAACATATGCTCTGTAGGATGATGTAAGTTTTTCTATTACCATGTCATGGGTATTTCCTTGAATAATTTTTGCAGGTATTATCTATTCATCAAGATAAGACTCAATGCACGACCTAATGTTCTGAAGAGTGGGAAAGGGTAGCATGACAAGAGCAACAATCAAGGTGTAGAACAACAGCAAGAAGTTCACCACATGAAGTTTTCACGTGGGAAACACTGCATACAGTCATTGTAAAGGTATCATAGTACTGAGTCATTTTAAAAGCATAATTGTAAAATTTGTACAAGTGTCTATCTACCAAAATTGAAGAGTCAGTGTCAGGAAGTCTAGGATCATATTTAGGTATTTGTGTCATAGTTGGGGTTATGGTCTAGTGTGTCTTCTTCTTCTACATCATTCTATATCATTGTAAAGTGGACCATTTTCCCTGGTACGGGAGTCCATTCTTATTTTGCTCTTCTATAGGGTGGTAGGGTGGTGCTAGGCTGGTGCATGAAGTCACCAACAAGTTCAAGCCCATGAAAAATTTAGGGTGGTAGGATGGTGCTAGGGTGAATTGTATCTCATTGGGTGTTCGGGCATATGTTTAGTTGATTACTGAAGAATCTCGAGTGTTGGAGCGTCCATTCAGTGGGAGATGGCGAAGAATGATTTTCTAGATTCTAGGAAGTTGGAGCTTTCTTTTCAATTGTAGTTGAATATTAAAGAATTATTAGAAAATCATTTAGGTGTTTTTTGTCCCAGAGGGGGTTTCAACCTTAAAAACTGTGTGCATTTTTGTTCCTTTTGTTTACTGCTATCATTTTACAAACACTGATAATAATTCAAGACTAACTAAATCTCTAAAAGATTAATAATAATACTAATTGAAAGGGATATTTATTCACCCCCACACTTAGTATTTCCAACACTATGATGTGTAATGCTTACTCCTTATGAAGTCAAGGAGTGACTCCTTGCACTAACATTTTTGGCGTCGTTGTCGGGGAGGCGAATTGAAGTTTATCCCTGGGTGAATGACAAAGTTATAATTTTGGTTCTGAGGTGTACAGTTCCAACTGTATTTTTAGACTTCTTTATACCTTGCGACTCCATTTTTGAAGTTCTTTATCCTATAAGGACTAGAACCAGGGCTAACCCATATTCCCCTTTGAGAATCCCAGTTTCTAACCCTGAAAAGTTAATCAAGAAAAAGAGTAAATGAAAGTTTGTTTCCTCTACTACTATTTTCTCAAAGTTTGTCCCTAAAGAAGTCCTACAAACTTTATCCCCTAATTTTTCAGAAAATATTGTACCTCCCTTGTTTTCCAACCAACAAAGAGTACCTACATCACAAGTTGGCACTTCATCATCTATTGTTCACAATCCACCAATTGTTGTTCTAAAAATCCAAATAACTCACACCATGGCAGGTCCAAACCCACCCCCTAGTTGAATGGATGCAATTGTTTCTGCTAGGTATGCCCCTTTGGTTTTACCTCAGTCTATGAATGAATTACCTGCAGGATATTATCTCAAGTATATGCCTAATTTTAGTGGTGAGGGAGAGGTAACAACTGAAGAACACCTTGCTGATTTTTATGCCTATGCTAACAATCTGAATATTGAGCATGAAGATGTCTGGATGAGAGTTTATGTTCAGAGTCTTGAGGGTGATGTAAGAAAATGGTTCATATTTTTTCCAACTGGTAGAATCACTAGAATTGAAACCCTAGATGATACAGTTTTAAGTAAATGGGGTGATAAGAAGATTTTATGTATTATATCATTGAATTTGGTGCATTAAAAAGAAAAGAAGGAGAATAAGTTTTTGATTTTTCCAAGAGATTCAATAAGATGAATGAAAAAATACCTATTGAAATCAAGCTTATTGAAGCTTCAGCCAAAATCACTTATGTTTGTTGGAATCACGATTGTCGTTAGACCAGAACCCGCAGGCATTAATCTCCGCTACAATCTCTAGAGTTAGGATCCATGAGAGGCGGTTAATCCATGTCGCGAAACACACAGGGAGCATTGAACCTAATGTCCAAAAATCTCCCCCCCAACGTGAGTCGAGTGAGTTTCAAACTTGAGACCTTTTGCTCTGATACCACTTATTGGAGTCATGATTTCCCTTAGACCAAAACCCGCAAGTGTTAGTCTCCACTACAATCGCCAAAGTTAAGATCCACAAGAGGCGGTTAGTCCATGTCGTGAAACACACAAGGAGAGTTGAACCCAAGGTCCAAGAATGTTGGTGTATTTGATCCTGATTTTTATTTACTATTAAGAGAAAGAAGATGTAAAACACTAAAACAAATGCAGGACAATGCACCAAAGGTAGAATCAAATGTGTTAGAAGCTGGTAGGCTCAGAGGAGGGATTGAAAAAGAAAAAATAAAGCAAAAAGATGAAGTTTCAACTTCAAGAACTTCAGACATAGATCCTAAGTTAGATGAACTAACCAAGATGGTTAATTCATTGACTATTGATATTTCCAAGCTCAAGATGGAAGCAAGACCAACTACTACTAGAAATGTTTCATTTGATCAGCCTAATAGGGAGAAATTTAGACGACCTAATGTTCCTTAAATTTTGCCGTGAGAAAGGAGAGATGTTGATGAGAAAAAAGTGTAGCCTCCTTTGCAGAATGATATATTTGAAGATGAAGAGGAAGCCGAAAGGTTGGAGAAAGTTGTTGATATCAATTTTATGAGAGAAAAATAAGGGTTGATTCATCTTACACAAGTAGAGTATGAAGATTTCATGTCATATACTTAGAATAATGAAGTGGTTCTTGATAATTCCATGATTGCAGCTGATCATCAAAGCAGATACAATCTCAGATCGAATAATATTTATGATAAATCAAAGCCCGTTACGCAACCCAAGAAGAATAAGGATGCAGTCAAAATTCCAGTAGAAAAACAAGTTGCTGAATAGAAATTACTGGAAATTCTAGTAGCAGTTAATACTCCTCCACTTGAGTTAAACATTTCTCACAAACTGCCCCCTGCTTTCAATTTTGAGGATTAAATACAAAATATAAATATTCTTGTTCCTCTTGTAGAGCTCATGAAAAATGATGATTTCAAAAATACCTTCATGAAAGCTCTTCAACCTCCACCTACCGAAGTGGCTTCTTATATTTTTACCCTTCAAGATGAAAAACCCATTGTTATTTTAGGTCCATTGGTAGAAGACAAAGATGACTCTGCCCCTCCTTTCTATCTATCTTTTAATATTCATGATAATATATTGCATAACTACCTAATGGAATCTTGAGCCTCACATAATTTAATGCCCAAGGTAGTCATGGATGAACTAGGTCTTGAAGTAACTAGAGAGTACCAATATCTCTACTCCTTTGATTCTTGGAAATTTCAATGCCTTGGTGTCATCAAAGACCTTGCAGTAAGTCTTTTTTAGTTACCCATGAGAGGGACGGTGATGGATATTGTTGTAGCTGAAATTCCTCCTAGGTTTGGCATGTTACTTTCTAGGTCATGGATTATAAGGTTGGGAGGAACATTACAAATGGATTTCACTTATGCTATTATCCCTGTTTTTGGAGGAGGAAAAAGAGAACTTTATAGAGAAGCTTAGTTGGCATTTATCATTTGTGACAGCAAAGACCCCACTAATCATCCAATTTATGCTAGAACAACTGATGTTGGTTCAAGCATTTTACACATGGATAATGTTGTCCTATCTGTGGAGAATTTTCATATTTTGAATGCTTTCTCAAAAACAGATCATGAAAGTTCTGAGCTATGGAAAATTTACTTTGATGGTTCATGTTCCAAAGAATAAATTGGTGCAGGAATAGTTTTGATTTCTCCTTTGAAATAGATCTCCAATTTTTCTTTCAAATTTTATTTTGAAGCAACTAATAATTTTGTTGAGTATGAAGCTCTATTGATTGTTTTAAAAACAGCAAAGGACATGAATATTTCAAAATTTTCTATTTTTGGAGATGATGAACTTATTATTCAGAAAATCAGAAATGTTTATCAAACGAAGCATCCCAGACTCAGAGTTTATCAGAATGCAGTGTGGAGCATTGTAGAATACTCATTCATGACTTTTAACATTTCTTTTGTTTGAAGAGAAAGTAATATTTTGGCTTACTCACTTTCTATTTCAGCAAGCTCATTCAAGATTCTAATACTTATAAAGTTGAAATATGAAGTGGAAGTTAGGTTCAAACCTAGCATTCCTGATAATGTCAAAAATTGGAAATTTTTTGAAGATTATTAGGATATTAGAAGATTCACTGAAGCCATTGAACAATTTTCTTTCCTAAACATTGATCAAGATGAATATTTCATGAAGAACGATGTTGATTTGCAAGACACCAAAAATCTGCAAAAATAGATTTTTGATCAGCCTATCATTCAGCTGCCTAACAATCACATTCCCAAGGGGTTAATCCCACTTGAGAAGCTCTTTGATCACAATGAAGTATTTTTCAAAAGCTTTATCAGAAGAAATAAGAGTTGAATACCACAAGATTTTTTGTGAATTTTTTGATGTTTCTGCCTGGAAATATGAATATCTTAGGACATATGATACAACAATCGTTAAGCATAGGATACCATTGAAGGATGGTACTAAGACATTCAGGTAGAAATTAAGGCAAATCAATCCACTATTGTTACCAGCGATGGAGAAGGAAGTTTAAAAACATTTTGGTGTCAAAATCATAATTCCATTGAGATACTTAGATTGGGTTGCTAATCTAGTTCCAGTAAGGAAGAAGAGTGGTGAAGTCAGACTATGTGTATATTTTAGAAATCTTAACAAATGCTCCAAAAAAGATAATTATCCATTTCCAAAGATGGGGCATATTCTTCAAAAGGTAACTGCTTAAGATAGAATTTCCATGTTACATGGGTTCTCCATGTACAATCAAGTTTTATTTTGGCCAGACGGTCGAGAGAAGACAACATTCACTACTCCTTGGGGAACATTCATGTATGAAAATATGCCATTTGGGCTTATGAATTTCGGAGCTACTTTTCAACGTCCTATGGACTTTGCGATCATTGGAGGAAAGGAAAAATTATTGGTAATCTATTTAGATTATATTATTGTTTATTCAACTTCATATCTAGAACACCTTCAACACTTGAGACAAGTATTTGTTAAATGTAGGGAATATTGAAGATCATTGAATCCAAAGAAGTCTCATTTTTCTCTCAAGGAAGGTATGATTTTGGGCCACATAGTTTCTAAAGATGGAGTAAAAATTTATCCTAAAAGAGTGATTGAAATTCAAGATTTAACACTTCCAAGATCCAAGAAAGAGGTTCAATCTTTCCTTGGTAAGATAAATTTCTTAAGAAGGTTCATTCCAAATTTTTCTGAAGTAGTGAAGCATATTACTTCCATGCTAAAGAAGGACAAAGAAGTCAATTGGACCATTGAATACAGAAATTCATTTGAGTTGATCAAAAAATAATTGAAGCACCTCAGTTGGTAAGCCTTGAATAATCAAATACTTTCTTGATCTTCTCATTTGCCTCCCAAGATACTATTACTAATGTTTTGTTACAAAAATATTCAGAAAATAAGGAAGCTCCCATATATTTTTTTAGCAGAGCTCTTAGAGATGCAGAATTGAAGTATGAAATGTTGGAAAAGCATGCATATGCATTAGTGAAAGCTCTGAAATCTTTTAGATTTTATATTATGCATGCTCAAGTTATTTATTATGTACCTTCATCTGATGTTAGAGAGATATTAGTTCAACCCGATATTGATGGACAAATAAGTAAGTGGGTGACTAAATTTCTTGAGTTTTATTTATAGATAAAACCTACTAAACTAATAAAAGGTCAAGGATTAGCCAAAATAATAGCTGAAGCAAATTGTAAAGTTTTGGGCTTGAATGTCATGGATGAAAACTTTGAAGGGAAGATTTTTGAACCTATATACAGCATGGTAGTGGATGTAAAGCTTTCTGAATGTAGCTGGTATAAGGACATCATCTATTTTATACAACATTTTAAACCTCCACCAAATTATGATAAAAGAAGAGTAAGATCTTTGAAGCCGAAAACTATTAAATTCTGCATTAAAGATAATTTTTTATATTGGAAAGATCCTATGGGAGTTTTTTTAAGATGCATTGACCCAGATGAGTCCAAGAAAGTTATATTTTATATGCATAGTAGTGTGTGTGGAGGACATCACTATTGGAGAACTACTGCATACAAAATACTGAGATCTCGATATTTTTGGCCTAGCTTGTTTGCTTATGTATGTGCTGAGGTGAGGGCAAGTGAAAAATGTCAAAAATTCACTATTAAGAAACATTTGAAGTTTTTGCCTCTCAAGACCATAGTTTTTTCTGCACCTTTTCAGCAATGGGGCTTAGATTTCATTGGAGAAATTCATCTACCTTCAAGTGGACAACATCGTTGGATTATTGTTGCAACTGATTACTTCACCAAATGGATTGAAGCAAGACCTACTAGGAATGCTACTCATAAAGTTATCATTAATTTTCTAGAGGGAATCATAACCAGATTTGGATGTCCATAAATGTTAGTAGCAGATATTGCAATTGCTTTTAAAGCCACTACATTGGTAAATTTCTGTGAATATTATGGCATTCATATCACTCACTATACAACTTACTATCCCCAAGGGAATGGTTTAGCTAAATCATCAAACAAATGTTTGGTAAGAATCATCACCAAACTGTTGAAGAAAAACAAGAAAGTATGGGATTCAAAACTAAAGTTTTCTTTATGGTCTGATAGGGTGACCATCAAAAAATCAATTAATACATCACCTTTTCAAATGGTTTATGGAACTGATGTTGTTTTTCCAGTTCAATTGGCCATTTCTGTAGCTAAATTTCTGCAAGATCATGAAGCTGAACCAAATGACATGACCAGGAGAATTTATCAAATCATAGAATTGCATAAAAAGGGAGAACAACAATATGATTTGGTAAGAAAATATCAGCAAGATGTAAAGCAAGTTTTTGATAGAGGAACTAAAAAAGAAGATTTCTATATTAGAGATCTAGTGTTGAAATAGGATGCACAACATCAAGATCCAGGTAATCATTCCAAATTTGTTGCTTTATGGATTTGTCCTTTCAGAATCTCAAATATTCTTCAGTACAACACTTTTGAGTTGCAACATCTTGATGGAACAAAATTGTTTGGAGGCCCATTCAATGGGCGCTTTCTCAAAAAAATCTTTTACTAAGGTTGTTGGTATCCTAAGTTCACTGTAAATAACGGTGTGTTTCATAATAAGACTCCATAGTCCAATGACAAGGCACTGAAACTACAAAATATTCTTAGAGCCTCATAAGGAGAGATCTATCCCATGTGGATCCAATATTAGCACGATTCTTTGCTAAGTCATGGTTCCTTTTCATATTTTTTTTTATGATTAAATTTTTTTTAAAAATTGGTCACTACTGGAAATTATGGAAGCACCAGTTTTAGTATTTTTGTGAAGTCTATTATATTCTTGTTTCTATCTTTTTCTTTTTATTCAGATACTACTAGAAATTTCGGAAGAATACTCTGCTTTTTTAAAAATAAACAAAAAAACACATCTTCTTTTGTCAAGCCATGTGTTGTAGTGTAAATACGCCTTAAATATTTTTTAAATGTTTTCATATCTCATGATAGGTGTCATATGCAGTAAAAATGCAGAGAAAGAATAGAGGGAAGAGCTCTGCAGTAAAAACAATGGTGGCTAGTGTTTATGGTTTTGGACACCAGGGAGACTTGGAGGTGACCTCTTATGCCTGCGCAACTGCTGAGTGGTGGAATAGGGAGCACCCCCTCGAACAACCTTTGTCATAGATATGGCACTACGGCTCCTCGGCCCCCACTGTGGCTATTTTCCATCACCTACTCACGCCTTTCAATCTATCCACTAAGTCACTTCCCCCTGCACGCTCTAGACTGCTAGATCTCAGGATCTACGTCTTCTAGAGTGTGCTATTAGATGGGAACAGGGGTGAATATCATTTCAACCAACGCAACAGACCAGAGCCCAGCACCACGATGGGGTGTGCGGTTGTTAAAATGAGGAAGGCTCTGCGCCTCTTCTCGGGGCCTCGACACTCACGGAAACATTATGATGCTGGAGCTTCCCATATTTTCATGCAGGTCGAGGATGCCCTATCTCCCACTTACTCCTTCTCCTATGCATTGATTCCTGGCCCCCTGAGGACGCTATAACCTATGTCGAACCTCAGGGATGACCACATAGCCATCATAGACAAGGAGTTAAGCGATGTTTGCTTTCATATTTTTATAGAACCCCCTGAGGGTAGCAACATTTTGATTTGGGCTTAGGAAAATAATGGGGTTATAGACCTGAAACTAAATATCATTCAAAATACCAGTTATCCTATCCATCTACAATCATTGATCTACAGGGGGAGATCCCTTCAAGACCTCTGCACATTACAAGATTACTCCATATGTTTTGTTTCCATTATCATTCTCAATCTGAGACTGAGGGGGGGAGCCGTTGAACAACGCATAATTTCAGGAATCGAAAGGGGAACTAGCACCCCAAAACCTGACCACCTCAAAGGACCCTCTTACAAGAATATACTACAGGGCAAAAAAAAAGTTGTTATTCCATCGGATACAGTTGAAAATGCTCTCAAACCTTATATTTTTTAGCAACTAAATTTCATACCAAAAGTGAACATAGAGATTCCATAAATAGACGAACATCGAATTGCATTTGAATCTCAAGTGATAATATGTAGGTTTAACAAATTGTGGCCAAAACCAATGGAGCTCTTCCATTGGATATTCACAAACTGGACTATGGACTGTGAAATCCACCTCTGTTCAAAGGGGTTTTTAATCGTCAAGTTTTCATCCTCAGAAGCCAGATACATCATCCTTGGGGAGGGACCACGGTTCTGGGGATCCACTAAGCTCTTCATTACACCTTGGTTCCCAGATTTTGACGCAAACACCATGGAAGTGACCAGAATGTCGGTCTGGGTTTAGCTTTACAAGCTGACCCTACATTTCCGAAATGAAAGTGTTTTAGCTTGCACTGGGAACATACATGGGCGATATATCAAAACAGACACTCAGCGCTGTAATATTCCCAAATGGGAAAAGAAGGAATATAGTGAAAAATGCTTGATATAGTAGTGTAAACATCACATAAAAATATGAGACCAATATGGAGCTTCTTTATTCATTATAATAGCAGCAAACATGTGTAATATAATCGGCCACTAACCATAAAACAAGATAGAACAAGCCTCCAATAAATAAAACCCTCAAGAATGAGGTGCTCCTACTATATAAAAATGTCGGAGATACTGCTACAACACATTCATAGAAGCACTGCTACATTAAATGAGTACACAAAAGATAAGTGGCTGATATATGCCTCAAAATATACAAAGAATAAAGATCTAGGCACTATAACAACCTTCCAAGACAACCCAAGAGGGTTTCCAGGAAATACACCCAATAATAAAAAATGAGCTGCAGCCCTAGGGCTGAAAGTATACTGCAAAAAAATAACTAAAGAGTTATGGCTGAAGCTGATATGAAAACAAGTATGCTCTCCTCCAATGGATCCTCCAGATGAAAGGCTGGTCCCTTCACTTAAGAAATCACTCCCCAAATCACCTACTGAAAATACCCCTGCAACTCCTCCCTAGAATAACACAAATCCAAACTGATACTGTGCTATAGGGCATAAAAAAATTGTGGCCTAGTGCCAAATATATCAATGATGCTCCAAGGCCTTCTTGAATAGCCTCCCAAGATAAAGGAACCTCCCTCCAATGAGATCTAGCTCAAACATTACCCAAATCAACCCTCCACAACTTCTGCCCTACAACACAACACAACCTCAATAGAAACTACATTGTACATTAAGACTGAAGCCTTGGCCTGATGCCTAAATGTGGAATGTAGTGAAAATTCTCTTCCTTAGATGTCATTGAAGGAAATAGGTGGGATTCTCGCTCGGGAACACCCTGTGCTAAATAGCACTGCAATCTTAGCTAAACAACTGCAGAGAACAACAAGTCTAAACAGACCATAAATCAATATCAAAACATAAAACATAACATCTATGGCAGCCATCCTCTTCCTTATATAAGTGATGAGCTTCCTCACCCTTGGCCCAACTCATTAAAGGAACTACTTCCATGCATGGAGTCTCGAACCCAAAAGAGCATTTCCCCATAATGAATTCCACTCCTCCATGACAGCATTGTTGATTTGGTCAAAGTTGACCCAGTCTATGTGATCCAACCCCTTTTCACACATAAAGGTACTTTATCAAGACTCTAAGGTGATATCCTTTCACATTAGTAGTGATGTTATTCCTATTAAGGATATTTATGGGTCTACATGCCCTCTTATTCATCAAACAAGGAAGCAAAAACAAAAATTAATATTCCAACTAGCTCATGGCTAATTGGGAATTTTACAGTCCCCCCCTCCCAAATGTTTCTTGTCCTCAAGCAACTGAAAAGGTGAGTACTGCAAATCTTCTCCTCCTCCATTGGTGACACCTCCATGTGATAAACTTCCCTCATAATCCAAGTGTCTCCCAATCCGTCCCTCCATGACATGCTCCTCCCAATTTCTCATGAAATGCAAATGATTCATCCCACAAGGAAGAAAAAGATCCAATGTAGCAATCATGGTTTGCCCAATGTTCTCCCTGAAATATGAAGCACAAGAAACATGGATAATCTCTCTCCCAAAGGGCACATACAATCCTTCTATCCTTCCTCCATCCATTCCCATAAAAATAATAAGAACATCATCAAAGTATGGGATCAAAACCAATGATACATAAACAACAATATGCAAAAATGGAGGTGGATCATAGTCCCACATGTGGAACCACCGCAGTATATCTCCTGATTGCCTGATATAATGATATTCTAAGTGGTTTCCCCTCCACTTACTTTCTACCATAGTATTCTCACTTAATATGAGAAGGTGATAAATTTTTGGTGCCTTTGGAGTTCACCTTGAATGGTAAATCATCTCCCTATATCCTCCTAGGGAGTGGCCATGCTCAACAATGTTTATGGCCCCAAGTTGGCCATGAAGTTTATAAGGAATAATTTTCCTTCTTGGAGCAATTACCTGCACATATGTGGTAAAGGAATGCAAATAATCATCAAGTAAATCATTATATATATAAACATGTTCCTTACCATAAAATATGCCCATAAAAATGGAGTGGTCCATAGATAGATCCCCTCTCATTCCCCAAGAGGAAAGAGGTGGATGTGATAACTCCATCAAAGAGTTATGTATCTCCTCCATCTCCACATGATCCATGCATCTGCTCAAATTCTGATATATCTCATCTTCAAATCCTTCACAATTATAACCCTCCATGATGGTATGGTATGCTCTCATGGAATAAGTATGGCTGTAGAGAGAATATTCATGTGCTGCATGTAGTAACTTCTCATTGAGTTTGGAATCTCTAGACAAGAAGATCCTACCATGATAGTAGATGACCTAATCTCTAACTGAATATCCCTCCTCTAGTAGTTGGTCATCAAGTATCATGCATGTAAAAATATCCTTGGAATAATCCACGAACAGCTAGGATTTCCAATATGGATCTATCCTCCATAGTGACAATGTTGATGATATGTCATATAAAACATATTTCATATGGTTTTCCTCCTCTTTTACATCTCCCATACCAAATTCATATGTTGGAAGGCTGTTATCCTCCCTCTGCTGCTCCTTTCTCAGCGCAAGATCTGAGATGAGAGTGGGCAATGATGATGTTGGGAGAATGTCTCCCTCCTCCTTGAGTCTACCCAAAACTATCAGCATTGTACCTTGACCTCCCAATGCCCCCAATCCTCCTGGATCTATGAGTGGTGCACCATGATGTGATACATTCCTCACCAACTCCGGATCAAGTGGCCTCCCAGGTGGTTTGCCACAAAACAGTAATGTCTCATGGGCCAAAGTTATGTGAATAATAGATGGGATTGTTAGGTCCTTACTTCCACTACGAAAATCCATATTTGTTTTTTGTCTGGAAGTTGTTTGTGAAGGATATGTGTGCATGGCCTTAATCATCTGATTTTTGCCACTTTTTCTATCCACCCATTCCATCTGCAAAGTCTCCCAAACAGTGGTGATCTTCCCCAAAGTAATCAACCACTGCACACCCAATATCACATTGGTGTCAGGTATGTCAACCAAAAAGAGGTGATCATTCAATGTATATGTCCCCATGGTGACAGATAAATATTTAACATAATGCATGCACTGCATAGTTCTAGCTCCTAGGACCAAAATAGAGAATCCCTCAAAATCATCAGTGGGTATTTCCCTCCTCTGCACTATTTGGGCATCAATAAAGTTGTGGGTAGCCCCACTGTCAATCAAAACTAAAACCCTCTGATCTAAGATGGAACCTCGAACCCTCAAGGTCAAGTACTTGGGTACTCCTCTCAATGATGCAAGAGCCCCTCCAACTGGAGCAAATTCCCCATTTGTACCTCCTAGTGGTGGTGGATCATCTCCTGATATGATAGTGCAGTGACCTCCTTCAGGTTCCTCTTATTCTTCCTCCTCATAATTTGAAAATACCCCTATATAGTGTGCCTTTCCTACTGCACATCTATGTCTTTGTGCCCATGATTCTTGGCATGTGAATCAAAGCTTCCTTCTCCTCAAATCTCTTCGGGCATCATCACTACGAGGTACTTTACTTTGGCTCTCCTTTGAAAGATGAGCCTTCTCATCTTTTCCCTTGGATGGAAAAGTGGGCTTTTTCTGAAATGTTGCCTTTGCTTTTGGCAAGGCATCTTGTATATATCTAGCCCTTTAAATGGCATCTTGAAGGGTAGTGGGCTTGGTAGACTTAACCAACCCATGAATAGGTTCTGCTAACCCATCAATAAACATGTAGACCCTCCTTGTTGCAAAAAAACTAGGAACCATAATAGAAAATTTTAGAAATTCAGAAATATAAGTTTTTGGATTACCTCATTGTTTAAGCTTTGCTAGCCCCATGAAATGTGCATCTGGGTCTCTCCAATCAAACCTCTCCACCAACCTCCTTGTAAACTCTAAATATGCAGTCACATTGGCATGACCCAATGTAGACAAACCATGAAACCACCAAACCCTCAAGGTGCAACCGTAATATCTTGATGGCCTCCATCTCTGGTACTTTATTCAGCTGGAAGTAGATATCAAGCTTCTCTGCCCATGATTTGGAAATGCATTTTGATGACAAATCAAATTTGGGTAAGAAAAATATTCCCCTAGTTTGGTGTAGATCATGATTCTGTATGAATCATCCAACTCTATTGTAATGTCAGGGTCTCCTATTGTCCTTGATCTAACAAAATTCTTGAAAACTCAAGTGATCCCTGAATCTCTGAGATTGAAATAGTCTTCAAAATTTTCTTGTTCTTGAAACCCTCCATTTCCCACTACTAAGAATGTAGGCATTGTAGAGTGTTGGGAAACTTGCTACTACTTCATTGGTTGATCACTCTAGTGATGATAAATGTCGGAGCCTTCACCATGTAGAAACCCCTCATGGGATTCCTTATGACTATCCATCCTCATCTCCTTTATTTCTCTAGAAATGTCTTGCATAGTTTGAAGAAGAAGCTTGGGATACTCCTCCTCATCTTCTCCTGATAAAGGGGTTTTACCCTTGTCTTCTTTATCATATGTATGATCAAACTTCCAGTTTCTTCTTTTGAGATAATTGTTCTCTCTATCTGTGAGAGGATCTCCCTCTTCTGATGACATATCGGCTTAAGGTGCATAGGCTGAGCCAAGATTATGCTCTGATACCACTGTAATATTCCAAAATGGGAAAAGCAGGAATATAGTGAAAAATTCTTGAAATAGAAATGTAAACATCACATAAAAATATGAGACCAATATGGAGCTTCTTTATTCATTATAACAACAGAAAATATGTGTAATATAATGGGCCATAAACCATAAAACAAGATAGAACAAGCCTCCAATAAAGAAAACCCTCAAGAATGAGGTGTTGCTACTTTATCAAAATTTCATAGATACTGCTACAGTGCAGTCATAGAAGCACTGCTATAGAAAATGAGTATACAAAAGATAAGTGGCTGATATATGCCTCAAAAGATACAAATAATAAATATCTAGGCTCTATAACAACCTTCCAAGATAATCCAAGAGGGTTTCTGGGAAGTACACCCAATAATACAAAATGAGTTGCAACCCTAGGGTTGAAAATATACTGCAAAAAATAACTGAGGAGTTATGGCTGAAGCTGATATGAAAATAAGTATGTTCTCCTCTAATGGATCCTCCGGATGAAAGGTTGGACCCTTCACTGAAGAAATCACTCCCCAAATCATCTAATGCAAATACCCCTGCAACTCCTCCCTAGAATAACACAGATCCAGACTGATACTACACTATAGGGGATAAAAACAATGTGGCTTGGTGCCAAATATATCAATGCTACTCCAGGGCCTTCTTGACTAGCCTCCCAAGAGAAAGGAACCTCCCTCCAATGAGATCTAGCTCAGAAATCACCCAAATCAACCCTCCACAACTTCTGCTCTGCAACACAACACAACCTCAACGGGAACTACATTGTACATTAAGACTGAAGCCTTGGTCTGATGCATGAATTTGGAATGTATTGAAAATTATCTTCCTTAGAGGTCACTCAAGGAAAGAGGTGGGATTCCCACTCGGGAACACCCTGTGCTAAACAACACTGCAATCTTAGCTAAACAACTTAAGAGAGCAACAAGTCTAAACAGACCATAAATAAATATAAAAACATAAAACATAACATCTATGGTTTCCATCCTCTTTCTTATATAAGTGATGAGCTTCCTCACCCTTGGCCCCACTCATTAAAGGCACTAATTCCATGCATGGAGTCTCCAACCCAAATTGCGTTGTCTCATAATGAATGCCACTCCTCTATGACAATGCTATTGATTTGATCAAAGTTGACCCAGTCTATGTGTTCCAGCCCCTTTTCACACATAAGGATGCTTTATCAAGCCTCTAAGGTGATCTCATTTAACATTAGCAATGATTTTATTCCTATTAAGGAGATTTATGGGTCTCCATACCGTCTTATTCATAAAACAAGGAAGCAAAAACAAAAATTAATATTCCAACTAGCTCATGGATAATTGGGAATATTACAAGTGCTTGGCGAAGTGTGTCTACAATTTTGCACGAATATGTGTGGAAGTGGACCTCAGTAAATGGCTGCAATAATGCATACAAATGATACAAAAACAGCGGAAATGGACACAACATCCTGATTTAAAAAATATTGCATTCAGATGTCGAATATGCATGAACACTGGTCATTTGAAAAATACATGTCCAGAAGCAAAAAGTGTTGATCAGCGGTTGTCATTAATGTCAACCCAAGCAGCACCAGGGGCTAACCCAAAATTGAATGGGAAGTTTGACCTACCAAATTAATATATTCTAGGTCAATAATGCTTTTGATGGTTTCTACTTGTCGAGATGTTTTCGTTCATATATGACATGCCATGTAATTCTTCACAGTTTGAGAGATATTCATGTTTGAAGTTTGTACCCCAGTTAATGGGCTAAAACCCCATGGGGTTGGGGCACGGGTCATTGAAAAGTCATAATTAATATTTTTTATGCTCCTAAAATCCCTCCCACGTTCACTTGTTTAAGCCCCTCTCAACTTAAGCATTCATATATATTCTGATCTTCATTTCCTCCTTAGGCAAGGGATTTGGCCATCTGAAATAGGTCATCGTGGAATTTTCGCTCTAAATTTTTTTATACGAAGGCTCAAAAGCTGAATGTTTATGAGGCGAAGCTGAAATCCTAAGGAAGCTGCAGTAAAAATTTCATATCAATTTGCGCAACATTTTTGGAGATATGATCTGTGGAAGTAAGGGTTTTTGCGGGCTCCTGAAATTTATCTCAAAGAAGTGACCTTGGTAAATTTGTCATAACTCCCTCTCTGAGTATTGGATTGGAATTCCATAAAAAGGGACAGATATTTCATAGTCTGTAATTTTCACTATATCAATTTCAGAAGAAAATGAATAAATAGTGACACGTGGCACACTGTACAAGTGCGCTCTACTAAAACAGTCCATAATTAGGGCAGTGTGAGAAATTGAGTATAACTCTCTCTTGAAGAATCCAAATTAGGTCAGACCTGTGGAATTGGAAAGAAGACTCAGAGGACTACTATAAGATCAAAAATTAGATATTGAGGATCTGAAATAGCAGAGATACACCAAATTCAATATCAAGCTCCTAGAAGACAAGAAAAAGCTAGATCATGTGTTGTCAAGGGTTGCAAAGAACCAAAATTTCTACGGCAGAAAAGAAAAGCAAGGTGTAGCAGAGGGTAGAATGACAAGAGCAGCAACCAAGGTGCATAACAACAACAAGAAGTTCATCATATGAAGTCTTCAAGTGGGCAACACTGCATACAATCATTGTAAAGGTATCATTGTACTTAGTCATTGTAAATACATTATTGTACAAATTGTACTAGTGTCTATCTGCCTAGGGTTGAAGAGGAAGTGGTTGTGTCAAAGTTGGGGTTATGGTCTAGTATATCTTCTTCTTCTACATCATTCTATATCATTGTAAAGTGGACCATTTTCTCTGGTACGGGAGTCCATTCTTCTTTTATTCTTCTATAGGGTGGTAGGGTGGTGCTAGGGTGAGTTGTAGCTCATTGGGTGTTGGGGCATCCGTTCAGTTGAATACTGAAGAATCTCGGGCGTTGGAGCGTCCATCCAGTGGGAGCTGGAGAAGAATGCTTTTCTAAATTCTAGGAAGTTGGAGCTTTATTTTCAATTGGAGTTCAATATTAAAGAATTATTAGAAAAGCATTAGGTGGTTTTTGTCTCGGAGTGAGTTTCCACCTTAAAAAATGTGTGCATTTGTGTTCCTCTTGTTTTCTACTATCATTGTACAAACAGTGATAATAATTGAAGATTAACTAATGCTCTAATTGAAAGGAATACTGATTCACCCCCCTCTCAGTATTTCCAACAATTGGTATCAGAGCTGGTTCCTTCAATAGCAGTTTAACAGCTAGAAGGAGGTCATGGAGCATACCAAGAATGGCGTACCTCTATTCAATGAAAATAATTATGCACTTTGGAAAGGAAGAATGGAGGTATATCTCTTGGCGCAAGGTTACGAAGTATGGGACACTGTTCAAAATGGATTTACATCAACTACGGATGAACAAGGTAAGAAGAATTTGGTAAATGATGCAAAAGAAAAGAATATTATTATCAGTGGAATTATTGAATCTGCTTATCATAAGGTGTTGGGTTGCAAAACTGCCAAAAATGTATGGGACAATCTTGAGAATATAAATGCAGGTGACTCAAATGTCAAAGAAGCAAAGCTTCAAATCTATAGAGCAAAATTTGAGCAACTCAGAATGAAAGAAGATTGCAACATTGTTGCATACTTTCAATACGTTGATGAAATAACCAATACTCTGGAAGGATTGGGAGAGCCAGTTGATGAGAAGTCTATTATACGAAAGATTCTTAGAACGTTACCAGTGAGATTCAACCCAAAGGTATCGGTCTTAGAATACAGTGCAAATCTGGACAAACTCAGCAAAGAGGAATTAAATGGAGTTCTCATAGCATATGAAATGAGACTTGATGAAGAAGAGGGTACTTCTCATCTAGAAACTGTGTTTGTTGCATCTAAGAAAACCAATAAGGATAAACAACCTTCAATTGAAAAGACATGCACCTACAAGTGTCAAGAAAAGGGAGATGATGAAGAAGGTCTTTCAGATGAAGAATATGCTTACTTCACGAGAAAACTACAAATTGGTAAGGGAAAATTCAAAGGTAAACTTCCATTGATATGTTTCAGCTGTAATGAGGTTGGGCATTTTGCAGCAAAATGTCCAAACAAAAGTAATGGCAACTCAAAGAGAAAGAAATGCTTTAAGAAATTCAACAAGCAAGGATCCAAAAGGAACTTTCTCTCTAAAGAATATAGCTCATCATCCGATGAAGACAATGCTAGTGAAGAAGAAGCCAATGAGAGAGTATTGTTTATGGCCAAGCACAATAAGAAAGAGGTATCAAATAATGAAGAAGAAGGATGGACCATAGACGAATTTTATGAGGAAGCAATCAATCTTATAAAAGATCTCAAGGCGGAGAAGATCCATTCCAAAACTCTTGAAGAACAATTTCAAGGTCTCAAAATTGAAGTTGAAGAACACAAATGCATTGAAGAGTCACTTCAAAATAAGTTGGAAGAAAGTAACCAAGAAAGGGAATAATTAGAAGCCCAAGTAGTCTCGCTGCGTGAGTAAGTGAAGAAAGGAAAAACTATCCAAAACTATGGCAACAGCTCAAGGGCTTTAGAAGAACTCATCAACAATCAATGAACTTAAAATGACAAAACTGGCATCGGTTACAAAGAAGAAGAAGCAGGACATTCTACAACAAAATACAATGAACCTATGAGATCTGACATGCATGAAGACTTCATTGGACAAGATTCGCAAGAACAACCTTGGAAGACAATTCCTCGACGAAAATTTCCATCCAGGTACCAACATATTTTTTATGGCTACTATTCATAATTTAGTGGAAACGTAAGATATGCAAAGCATACCACAAGGCGAATATAATTCCGAGGAGATGTTGTCAATGATCCTCCCCAGAGATATTGAGAAATATCAATATACTGGTATTTAAATTAATATTAGGTGTGCAAATGTCAAAACTTTGGATACACCAACCAAAATTCTGGGCTAGAAAATCCTCGAAAGAATCTTCGATGCCATGAATGAATGAGCGTGGAAGAAGAAGAATGATAATTGTGCTCTCACTCTCAGGCTCAAAGAACAAAGAAGATGTGAGTATGTTGATAGCGGTTACTCAAGCATATGGTATTTGGAGATAGAAATAAATTTGTATCTCTGAAGAGAGAAGAAGGATAGGCTAGTGTCCTTCAAATCAGTCTTCAAATGTTATAGGATCGGAGTCTTGTCACTCTCGAATACAGATTCTCTGTAATAATGTTCTCGCAGTTGAAAACATGAATCCTGTCTTGCTGAGTGTTGGACAAATGTGTGATCAAGGACACACAATACTCTTCAACTCTACAAAATGTGAAATCAGGAAAAGGCATGTATGGTGAAATTGTGGCTACAACAAGTCGAGCTCCAAATGACATATATGTTCTGGATGAAGCAACTAAAGCATGTCTAATAGCTAAAGAGGATGATACAATAATTGGTAGCAATGATGATCGACTAAGTAATAATTTTGCTACAAAGGTGCAAAGTGATTTCGAGATGTCTTTACTTGGTTGCAAATTGAGCATAGATGACTCATCTAAGGATGTGGATCAATGGTTGTACAGATCTATGATTAGTAGTCTTCTATATGTAATAGCCTCCCGACCAAATGTTATGCAAGCAGTTGGACAAGTAGCAAGATTCCAAGCAGCACCAAAAGAATCACATATTAAATATTTGCCAGCATTGGAATATCTTCGCCAGAAGCTTGGGATTCTCCCAAGTTCTCATTAGATTTTCCTTTTTTAGAATATAAAGGGGGAGTGGAAGTGTGTACAGGTCTGCAGGACAGTTGTGTGTCAGCGCGAGTGGAAGTGTGTACAGGTCCGCAAGATGGTTGTGTTTCAGGGGGAGTTACCCATTGCCATTGATGTCAAAGGGAGAGAGAATATTGTAGGAAGAGGTGTCATGATCGTAGGGGGAGTACTTGTGTTTCCATCAATGCCAAAGGGGGAGATTGTTGATCGGCGGTTGTCATTGATGTCAACCCAAGCAGCACCAAGGGCTAACCCAATATTTAATTAGAAGTTTGACCTACAAAATTAATATATTCTGGGTCAATAATTCTTTTTATGGTTTCTACTTGTCTAGATGTTTTCGTTGATATATGGCACGCCATGTAATTCTTCACGGTTTGTGAGATATTCATGTTTGAATTTTGTACCCCAGTTAGTGGGCTACAGCCCCATGGGGTTGGGGCATGGGTCATTGAAAAGTCATAATTAATATTTTTATGCTCCTAAATCTCTTCCCTCTCCCGTTCACTTGTTGAAGCCCACTCTCAGCAAGCATTCATATATATTCTGGTCATTTCATCCTTAAATGTGAGGACAAGCCATACGAAACAAGTCATTGTGGAATTTCGCTCAACGATTTTACGAAATGGAAAGTGAGGGGGTATGAGGGCGAAGCAAAAATCCACGAGAAGCTACGGTAAGAAATTTCAGATCAATTTTACCCAACTTTTGGAATATGATATGTGGAAATGCGAGGTTTTGAAACCTAAATTCATCTCAAAGAAGTGACCTTGGTAAATTCTCGTCATAAATCCCTCTACGAGTATTGGATTGGGGGAATTCCATAAAAAGTGGTAGATAGTGCACAGACTGTAGTTTTCTCTATATCAATTTCAAAGCCAAATAAATAAACAATGACACGTGGCATGTCGTACAATTTCACTCTTTTGAAACAGTCCATAATTAGGGCATTGTGAGATATTGGGTATAACTCTCCCTTGAGGAATCCAAATTGGGTCAGACCTATGGCATTGGAAAGAAGACTCATAGGAATACTATAGGACTAAAAATCAGATATTGGGGATCTGAAATAACAGAGATACACCAGATTCAATATTGAGCTCCTAGAAGGCAAGAAAAAGCTAGATCATGTGTTGTCAAGGGTTGCAAAGGACCAAACTTTCTACGGCAGCAAAGAAAAGAAAGGTGCAGCAGAGAGTAGAATTACAAGAGCAGCAACCACGGTGCATAACAGCCGCAAGAAGTTCATCATATGAAGTCTTCAAGTGGGCAACACTGCATACAATCATTGTAAAGGTATCATTGTGCTTAGTCATTGTAAATACATTATTGTACAAATTGTACTAGTGTTTATCTGCCAAGGGTTGAAGAGGTAGTGGTTGTGTCAAAGTTGGGGTTATGGTCTAGTATATCTTCTTCTTCTACATCATTCTATATCATTGTAAAGTGGACCATTTTCTCTGGTACGAGAGTCCATTCTTCTTTTATTCTTCTATAGGGTGGTAGGGTGGTGCTAGGGTGAGTTGTCGCTCATTGGGTGTTGTTCCCTTGTTCGGTGACCTGAAGAATCTCGTGCCTTGGAGGGCGTCCATCCGATTGGGAACGGAGAAGAATGCTTTTCTATATTCTAGGAAGTTGGAGCTTTATTTTCAATTGGAGTTGAAAAGAATTATTAGAAAAGCATTAGGTGGTTTTTGTCCCGGAGTGGGTTTCCACCTTAAAAATTGTGTGCATTTTTGTTCCTCTTGTTTGCTGCTATCATTGTACAAAAACTGATAATAATTGAAAATTAACTAATGCTCTAATTGAAAGAAATACTGATTCACCCCCCATCTCAGTATTTCCAACAAAAAGAGATAACAAGAAAGAAAAAAAGACAATGAAAACTCCAAAAGGGTGGAAATTTCCCTCAAGAGAACCAGAAAAGGAGACATAAGAAGAAGAGGATGTTCTCAAACCAAATAAACAACATCAGACAACCACCAAAACAGAGTCAAAAGAACAGGAGATGCAAGACCCCTTCGACATTACCCCCATGGTCCAGTTGGCAAAAGACCATGACGCAATAGACACGGGAGGGAACAAAAGACATCACATCTCACAAAATTCAAATTTAGATAAGGACAATGGTACAAACACTAAAGATAATCTGCTTGCCCTTATCTCTGCCACAAGGTGCTTAGCAGAAGGTCGAAAAGAAGAAAGGGAGAAAAACATAATTTTTCTCCCCATGTATTATACATTAATTACTTGCAATCTCATAGTTTGTCTTGATTGAAAATTACCAGCACATGTAACGTGTAATTTTGTTTTAATATAAAATTATGAATTTTTCCTTGGAAAAAAAAAAGGGTGTCATATGTAATCAGTCTATTTGAATTCAAGTCATGGTATATGTAAATGTCTACATGTCAACCCACAGTAATGCACTTAGTCGATAATCTCCTCCGCCTGTTAACCCCAAGTCAGTTAGACATATGTCAACGTACGTGTTTTTTTGAACGGAGGAGATCGTGGTCATTAAACTTAATGCCATAACCATTTGGCTGGTCACACTGTAGTGCTGCCATAAATTTCGGCCAATTAGCAGCAAGACAATGGAGGTGACTGCTAGTAACAGATCCTCTTTTCTCAAGCCATATAGATCTATCCATACGAAAATACGCAACCAACTGAAGGTAATGATGGATTATCACATGGTTCACATCACGGTAAGGGATATTTTCCATAATGAAGGTTGATTTGCATGGGGTGGTGAACCTTATATTTGTTTTAAAACCACTCAAAAAGTAGGAGCATTGTCATTTGAGACTTTAGCTGTTGAAGATCAAATTGTTTAGAGTCATAGTTTGAGGAGGAGTCTAGATTTCGGACAGGATTTCAAAGGAGAATACAAGAAACACTTGTAAGGTGAAACTCCTCCAACTCTGCCACTTATCAGTTTCCAGAGACACAGTCATTTATTTTCTGAATATAACTAAAACAGGTGGAAAAATAAATCTAAATGAACCATAGGGTGCATACATAGTGGAGTAAAATTCGAGGGTAAGAATCTTGTTTATCTAGTCAGGGTGGTATTCTCTATGCACTAGGTTAGGGAGCTCTCACTCAGGAGTATCTCAAGAGTTTGCTAACTCTTTTAATGGACAAGAAGCCACATTTTATGGCCTTACCTTCCAGGTTTCTAAAGACTCCATTGTTGAAGCCTTTAACCTCCCACAGGAAGGCGAGAGGTGATTTAAAGGGCAGGTTATCACATGAGACCTCAATAGTTTCCTCAATGATGCACACAAAGATCCAAATTGGGTAAAGGTAATTCCAAGTAGCTATCTTAAGAATCATTGGGTAGATGATATTAATCTTATCAAGGTATACCTCACTTTTGAAAGGAAGTATACAGTTGTGTTCCTTTATCACATGAGGTTTCTTTTTCATGTTGCGGACATGATTACATTAAATCTGCCATATTTCTTGTTGAAAAGGCTGACAAAGATGTTAGCAAGGGTTCAAACTCAAACTTTTGTTTTAGAGTATAGCTTGTATCATTAAGCCTTAATCAAAGTTCTAGTTGAAGAATAATTATGAAAGAGAAATCAAACTTGGGATCATGTTTTGTTTTACAGGGCAGGCCAACCTGCACCTACACCTCCATTTTCACAACCACACCCTCAACCTACAAAAAGAAGAACAAAGAGAAAGGCCAATAAATAAAATATCTATAAGAAGGCCAAGGGTAATAAAGAAAAGGTTTATGCAGTTAAAGCTGAGAGAAATTTCGAAAGGAGAGAGTTACTCAGAAAGTAAACCCAAATCTATGAAAATGGTGCCCCCTGTTCCTCCTTCCTAATGTCTACATGAGAGCCCAAAGAGGAAGGTCTGTAACTGTAGATAAGTCAAAAGTGTAGGTGCTACCATAAATTCAGGAATCACATATTCAGCAAAAGATGCAGAAATAATATTAGCCTACACAATCAAATGAAGAACTCCTTAAGGATGTTGGATATGAGATCAACAGTAAGAAAAATAAAGAAGATGACATACCTGTTGTTGGTACCAGAAAGAGACATAGTAGAGAAAACAACAATTTTAGGCTTAATTCCAAGGCTCTACATAATCCAATCCTAATGACATAGGTCAATGATATTGAAGGTAAACCTGAAGGGTAAAAAACAGAGAAATTCATGAAGAAAAACAAGAACAAAACCCCTTCAGAGCAGAACTCAGAGCCCTCAAAGAGGATAAAAACAAAAAAGGGTTTTAAGGAGGAGAAAGCCACTATCAATGAAGCATCCACAAGAGCAAGCGGCCCCATATCATCTGCTGACTGCAAAAAAAACTTGGATAAGCTTGCTTAAGCTGCGGCTGACATAAAAGGAAGGTAAAAAGGTTTTTGATACAAGTACATTTTTTCTTATTAGTCACACTTTTGAACATCGGCTTAGGTTTCAAGGAATATAAGTCTACACAGGATTTTCAACATTTTCTGTGTATTTTTTAAAAATAAAAAAAACGCTACCAGAAATTTTGGTAGTATTCTAGTTTTTGCGCAGTTACAGGTTTTTATCGAAATTTCTAGTAGCACCTGTTTTAATTGAATTTTAACACCTGTTAGCAAATGTTTCCGAGCCAGTTAAGGATGGATGAGAACCCATAACCAAATGGATATAACAATTGATGGTGAAAGGTGGTTATGAATTTTTTGTAGGTATTATTAAATATGCAAGGTTATTTAAATACCTAAGACACAAGGAGATAAATCAGCAGAAAAAGGGAAACATGACAGCACACTCGGCATTTCAGCCTAGATTTCTTCTCTTCTTTCCTCTCCATCTTTCCTTTCTGTTAGATTTTTATGGGATATGGTTGTAATTTCTTTTGACACCTATGTAATGTTAGGATTAATGTTTCCTTATTTTTATAAGAGATGGAGTTTGTGCCTCTCTTGCTATATATACCATTTGTAGATATTATTTCCAGGTTGGATGTTGGTCTACCTGAAGACTGAATATAACAAAATATCCTTTTTTCTTCATGCTCGAGGATTTTATGACTTAAGGAACATATAATGTCTGGTTTGTATCCTTTATTTTTTAATTTCTTCTAAAATATGAATTTCAGAAACTAGCAAGGTGTGAGTGAGAAACTGTTAAAGGATTTAACAGTAAATTATCTGCTTTCTATTTTCTACAAATTATGTGTGTAATAGAACATGTCAGTGAAGATTTCATAAAGTATTTGTGGAATAATTTATAAATTTAATCTATTCTCTTAATGTTTTTTTCCTTGCATAAACAAAGTATGTGTAAAGAGCCATCATCATAGTTCTGTGACTGATTTAGGATAGGAATATTTCCTAGAATAGATATCATCTATCTATCTTCTCCATTTGTACACTCTTCTCCCTATACCAAAAAATTTATACTTGTCATGGCCTGCCAAATGCATGAAAGTCTTAAAGAATATAAAAAATTATTTCAAAATATTTGAGAAGCCATCCCACCACTCAAACAACCTCTTTAAAATTTGAAATGAACTATGATGTGAAAGGCTTACTCCTTATGAAGTCAATGAGCGACTCCTTGCACTAACAGGCACCACATCAACATGATTTCCATGTCACATTCCCCATGGAATACACATAGCTCTATCTGGTCTACATGGAACCTACCACCTCATCCTGGGTGGTCAATTCCCTTCGTGAAAATTCAAAATATCACATTATATGTGTTTTTTAGGAAAATATGGGTTCTCACCTCATTGCAAATGTATCCAAGCCTAGGCCACATCTCGGTATCCTGCCCTAATGCTATGATCATACTCCTATATGTCCCAGATCCCATATTACATTCACCTCTCAACCATATCTGGCCTCGTGTCATTGTTGTCCCAATGGACCCCAGCTCAAATTTCCTTTCTTTCTTCCCTTTCTTGAAACTTACTTAGATCTTCATGTATATGATTCCTTCATGAATGTGCATTGTTATCACCTAAAAAGTGATCACCTAGCCATTTTACACTAGGATGATCAAAATACACCATGTAGTATGGGTATTACACATTAAAACCCACCTTCACCTTAGGAAATAATTTATAAAACCATTTTCCTAAATTATTTTTGGAAATAACATAAAACCCTATAGGAATAATTAAATAAATCACTATTTATTTATTATTCCCTTGAAATAATTATTAAATCTCTATTTATTAATTATTTATGACCACATTACCTAGGAATAATTAAATTAATCCTTATTTATTTATTATTCCTTAATCATCATACATTCATCTTATGAAATAATTATTAAATCATTATTTACTAACTATTTCTAACTCAACTTGACCATATCTCCTTAAAGTAATTAATAAATCATTTTTATTTATTAATTACTTTAACCATTTTTCTTTATTAACTCAATTAGTCATTATTTTTTGAGTTAGTTCACTAAATAAAAAAATTACCATTTCATTAATATTTTCCTCTCTTAAATATAAAAAAATACTCATAATGGTTAGATTTTGACTTGGTCTAATAATATTTGATTATTTGACTAAATCTAAACCTATCCTAGCATTTTATTACAAATAGAGAGGTTTATCCCTCACCCTCTACACATGATCATAATCATCATCGTCACTCTATTTTCATTGCTCATGAGTTCTCCACATTATGTTCAACCAAAATTCTTCATTTTCTTATTGCAACCGGGAAGAGAGAGAAGCAATGACAAGAAGTGTAGGGAATGAAAAGGATCCATCACATGGAGGAGTACATTATATAACCATGTCTATGTTCTTCTGCACCAGGTGTTTTCCCCAATAATAAAAGTTGATTTCTTTCCATTGGGTTCTTTGTCTTTATTTTTGGCATATTTTTTTTAATGTCTGAAGGTGCTTTTGCAGGGTTTCTAACATTATTTCTTGTATATATGAAAGACATTTTTGAAGATAAAAACTTTTGCAGGATATTTTTCTTTTTTGTTAGGAAGATTGTCACCAACCATATTGTTAGCACTAGAATCAACACTTGGACTCCTTCAAGCACCTGACCAGACACATCCTAAACTCTAAGGTAATTTAATGATTTGGTTTATTAGATTGGTAGGTGGTTTAAACTCTCATTCACTGAACAGAGATTTTAGTCAAATCCATTGTTCTACTAATGAGGGTATTGGTTCTGATGTGGTAGCAAAAGAGTGAGTTTGTAACCTATGAGGGGAAAAGAATGTGAAAATGAAGAAGAAGCAGTGGGTATGCAAGGTAGAAATACACTGATTTTGGTAGAAAATAACACAAGTAGCAATTTGTCAATATTTCAACAAGAGAAGGCTATTTATATACTTACAATATTCTCACTGAAATATCATGGAAGATAATTGTTATAAGTGATGCTCTTTGCATTGTCATCATGTATATTCATCAATAAATCTCACTGTGTGAGACTAACAAAAATTGATAAAACACATGAACATGTAAAGAGACTAATAAAAACACACAACAACATGAGGGATTGCAAACTTCCACTGAAGATAATAAGATATGGAAACACAAGTGAAAATTAACAATACACACACCAGTTTGATAATAATTCCTCAGAATTTTCTTTCAATTTTATTCACTAAAAAGAGTGTTGATCATATGAGCCAAGATTCTAAAACCACCAGCATTTTTTACATAGCAGTTTGTCACATATATACAAAAATATAAAACTGTCATCTCTACAAAAGAAGTAAACCTTTTTCCAAAAGTTATTATGATCTCATGCAAGAGATGATGCTTATCCTAAAACTTTAATACAGAGTGATATGACATACTCAAAATAAACAACATCAAGGCTAACAATTCAAAGTGGTTGTACGATGTGGCAAACTATGGGAAGACCCCTCTTCTGTTATGGTGCAAATAACTCCACAAAAAGTGTAAACAGTAGTAAAAGTGACATGTTATTGTTCTTTGAATGTTGCATGATGCCTTGTGGAAACGTGTTGGTGCTGAGAGTAATGGTAGAAATTTGTTTCAGAGAAACCAAAGGAATGGTTACATGTATAAGGTTTGAATATGTGATAGAAGGTAAGGTAAAAAGGGTATAATATGATATGGCTGTTAGTGGGTGTGTGGAGTTGCTTTTTAACTATAAAAATTGAATTTTAATAGTTAAAATGGGGTTTTGAAAGAAATGAAATGCTGGACTTTGGGTTTTTTGGAAAAAATGAAAGGTAAAAGAGGCAAAATGAAATGAATGAAGGTAGAAATGAAATTTTCTCACCACTACACTTTGACAGCGACACTTTCATCTTACAACCGAACTGAAAAGGCAGATTGATTCCTTGGAGAATGATGACCAGACTTTGAAAATGTTTGAAAAATTGCAGTCCTAATAATGGCTCTAATTGGAGATGATATGCTCCCTGCGGGCTATCAAGAACCGTAGACTAGTGCCTTGAATCCAACTCTTATCTCTCCAACCAACGATCCTACTCATTAACTCAGAAATACTAGCATGCCTAGACATTGGGTAATGGATTCAAAAGCATCATTTCGATCTTATGTAACTTATTTCTTCAAATTGAAACTGAATTCAGAATAAAAACTAAAACTAAAACGAAAATGCTCGAGTGGCGAGTTTATTCATCTACTTCCCTACTTCTAATCAACTGATTTCCATTTCTCATGTGTACACAAACTTCCAATTTAGCCATGCAAGTATTTTTATGATAGAAAGAACCACTCCTTTTCAATTTCTTAGCCATGTTCACCAAAACAGGTTGATTTTTAATGAAGCTTGAAATGTTCAAGGATTTGGAAAAATGTGCCTAAAAAAATGTTGTCATCGGATCTTCAAAACCTAGAACAAACTTTTTCTTCTCTTAGGGACAAATTTTCCTTGGTAAATATTCCTTTTTTATCATGGTTATGTAATTAAGAATGATCCCCCTGCTATCTTGAATGTCAATGATATTTTTAGAGAAGTCCTTCCCAATATCAGATTTCTTTAAAGACATAAGAGTAATATGACCTTGTTGTTCATAAATATTTTTTTGCAAATAATTTCCAGTAATATTGTTGTTTGAAATAGGTAGAGGAATATCATTAAGATGTTAACAAAATAATCATTCCTCACCATCGAGATAAATTTTGTCATCATATCTATCTAATACATACTCATTGCTAGAAAACTCTATATGCGGTGTAAAAATCTGTTGCAAGTCATCATATCTTATGCTGCTACAAGAAGATGTTGATTGTGAAAACAATGAAGGTTGCTCCAATCCCATAATCATATATTGAAAACCATCATAATGATCTTTAAAAATATTCTCCTCATAATGATCTTGAAAAATTGAATTTTATTCTGAATCACTTCCATAAGTAGCACAAATAGGTTGATTATTTACAATTTCTGAATCAACAATTGAAGTATGATCAGAACAGGAATCATAAGAAATTTCTGAAACAAAATCATATATACCTTCATCTTCACTGTCCTTATGTGGATAATCACCATCACCTTCCTGTTCATCCTGCTTGAATGATTTCTGAGTACTTTTTTCTTGCACTATTTCATCTTGTTCCTCTGATTTCAACCTTCATATTGTCATAATATTATATTCAATTTCAAAGGTTGCCTCTTGCATGGTTGATAGATTAGGTTCTTTGGTTTCTCTAAACCATAAAGAAAACGTATAATCAAATGCATTGGTATAGGCTAACATGGCAGTAACTTCTAGAGGCTTGATACCCTTGGGTATAATGTGATAAAAAATATGAAATATCCTATTGAATATGCTAAGATATTCATCCTCCCTTTTCTTCATC
Source organism: Pinus albicaulis (assembly GCA_034641835.2). NCBI lineage: Eukaryota > Viridiplantae > Streptophyta > Pinopsida > Pinales > Pinaceae > Pinus > Pinus albicaulis. Next base: position 242,016,553 of record CM076577.1, read on the forward strand.
GCATAAAATTCAGAGAGATACCGCTCATATGATTTGTTTTCACCCCAATACCTTAGAAAAACATCATGAAAATCCATCCATGAACCTATTGAATCAGCCTCCAAATTTTTGAACCATAATCTAGCATCCCTTTGTAATGACTGACAAAATGTCCTCAAAACCACATCCTCATGAATGATTTGAAGAAGATCTGTAAATCTTTCAAAAGCTTCAATATGTTTTTCTACTGCTACATGGTCTTCTCCATTAAACTTAGGAAGGTTATCTAGAAAATTGGGAGGATATTCATGAAGGGTTAATGGAAATTTCAAACACTTATAATGCTTTCTAATCTTGGACTAAAATTTTGTGAGTTGGATACAAGGTTCAACAGGTTGATAAAAGGTACAACAAGGATTTCAAGAGGTAAATCATGTTTATTATCAACAAGCTAAGATGGTTGATTATTTTCAGGAAAAATTGGTATATGTACATTTTTCTCATAGGGTTCAATTGGAGGAAAAGGATCAAGATCAATGCTACTAGAAAATAAAGGATATTCTTTCAATGAGGGATAAACAAAAGAAGACTTATAGTCATCTGAGTATATAAAGCATGAGATAATTCTTTTCACATGTGAGGTAAAATACAAGAAATATCTTATGAAAGTTAATATTAGTTCCTGGAAGAAACTTATGGCTTGATACCTGGCTTTCTTCTACCTTCTCATATTTTTCAACTGAGTTTGTTCTCCATCAGAGTCACCATTACATTCTTCTACCAATGGAGTCACCAAGTGAAAAATATGTAGTCTTCTTTAGTGTCTAGTCTATGTTCACCACCAAAAACTAGATTTGATCTCTATATAACAAAAAACTCGGGAGAAAGTTGAGATCAAGATCTTCATCTCTCGGCAGACGCACCAAAAGATGTTAGTGTTGGAATCAACACTTGGACTTCTTCAAGCACTTGACTAGACACATCCTAAACTCTAATGTAATTTAATGATTTGGTTTATGAGATTGGTAGGTGGTTTAAACTTCCATTCACTGAAAAGAGATTTCAGTCAAATCCATTGTTCTACTAATGAGGGTATTGGGTCTAATGTGGTAGCAAAAGAGTGAGTTTGTAGCCTATGAGGGGAAGAGAATGTGAAATGGAAGAAGAAATAGTGGGTCTGCAAGGTAGAAATCCACTGCTTTTGGTAGAAAATAACACAAGTAGAAATTTGTCAATATTTCAACAAGAGAAAGCTATTTCTAGACTTACAATATTCTCACTGAAATATCATGGAAGATAATTGTTATAAGTGATGCTCTTTACATTTTCATGATGTATATTTCATCAATAAATCTCACTGTGTGAGACTAACAAAAATTTATAAAACACATGAACATGTCAAGAGACTGATAAAAGCACATAACAACATGAGGGATTGTAAACTGCCACTAAAGATAATAAGATATGGAAACACAAGTGAAAATTAAAAATACACAACCAGATTGATAATAATTCCTCAAAAGTTGCTTTCAATTTTATTCACTGAAAAGAGTATTGATCATATGAGCTAAGATTCTAAAGTCGCCAACTTTTTTTACATAGCAGTTTGTCACATATATATAAAAATATAAAACAGTCATCTCCACCAAAGGAGTAAACATGTTCCCAAAAGTTATTACGATCTCATGCAAGAGATGAGGCTTATCCTAAAACTTTAATACAAAGTGCTATGACATCATCAAAATAAACAACATCAAGGCTAACAATTCAAAGTGGTTGTATGATGTGGCAGTCTATGGGAGGACTCCTCTTTTGTTCTGGTGCAACCAACTCCACAAAAAGTGTAAACAACAGTGAAAGTGACATGTGACTGTTCTTTGAATGTTGCATGATGCCTTATGGAAACATGTTGGTGCTGAGAGTGATGGTAGAAATATGTTTCAGAGAAACTCTCTCACTATTCCTTTCCTTTGGTTTCTTGTTTGTTGTGATAGGGTCTCGAATTAAACATGGAAATAGTGTTGGAATGGAAAAACCCATATAGATAGGTTCCAAAAAAAAGGATCTGGCATGTGAAAGATATGAGAAGGACACACGTTGAACTATGGGCCAGTGAGAGATTAAAAGAGGAGTAGGAAATATGGAGGTTAAATAGGATATGGAGGCAGATTGAAAGAGATAGCGGGGTTTCATTTTATTAGTGAGAGATGTTATTAAATAAATGATGAATGGGAGGAGAAAACCTTTTATACATATATCACAATTTCAGATCGGGGTCGGAAACGTTTAAGCATAAGACACAAGTGGGAGGGAATGTGATTTGCAATGGGGGTGATCACGTGGCAAGGAGGTTTGGACTGAGGGGGGTGCGAAACATGAAGAGGAGGACACGTAGTAGGAAGAGCGGCGGAGAAAACAACTTTTCGGACCCCCCCCCCGCCCTCGTAGTGTTAAAAGCAAAATGGAGAAGGGGTCCGAAAAGGCATGAGAACTATGGATTAAAGGGTGGGGAAGATCACGAGGTGTAATAGTCGATGGAAATCACAATCGCATTTCGGATTTTATAACAAATTCCTGAGCGTCTATCCTCCTAAGCTTGCAAATTGTGATATGTGATTGGGTCTCACCAATATCGCACATCGCACTTCGACGTTTATAATGTGATCCCGAGTGCCTATCCTCCAGAGCTTGCGATGTGCGATGGAGAAAGGGTGACGTGGCAGGGAAATTTGGGTCCCTTTAGTATCGCATCGGAATATTTGTGTAGTGGAAAATGAATGTGGCAAGGATTGTTGCGATATGCTAGTGCGAAAAGGCAAGGATAAAGGTAAAGCGGGAAAGCAAAAATTTCATTATGGTATATATATATATATATATATATATATATATATATATATATATATATATATATATATATATATATATATATATATATATATATATATATATATATATATATATATATATATCACATTGGGAAGTTAAAAGGATTATCGCATTTCGGGAAGTCAAAGCAATATCGCATTCTCAGAGATCGAGGAGATGGGGTGGTAACAGACTGTTTGGCAATGGAAAATTGTGATATGCAATTAGTGACAATGATGTGGCAGGAAAAGGTCCCACTCAATATCGCAATCTGGGAAATGAGGAAGCGAAAGTGAATGTAGTAAGTGAAATTTGTGAAAATGCGATGTGAAAAGGTTGGTGGGGCCCATTAAATGGATTTTTAAAAGTGGATAAGTGAAAACTTCATGAAGTCAATGAATATGGTAAAATTTGTCTGAATCATAATATAAAGGATTTTCTAAAATATTTTGAATGTTATGAAATGAACCAAAAAGAAATGATGGGTCCCAGTAATATTGCATATCAGAAAGTTTGTGGGATTCAACAATGCTTACATGTATAAGGTTTGAATATGTGATAGAAGGTAAGGTAAAAATGGTATAATATGATATGGTTGTTAGTGCGTGTGTGGAGCTGCTTTTTAACTACAAAAATTGAATTTTAATAGTTAAAAAGGGGTTTTGAAAGAAATGAAACGCTTGAATTTGGTTTTTTTGGAAAAATGAAAGGTAAAAGAGGGAAAATGAAATGAATGAAGGTAGAAATGAAATTTTCTCACCACTACACTTTGACAATGACACTTTCATCTTACAACCGAACTAAAAAGGAATATTGATTCCTTGGAGAATGATGACCAAACTTTGAAAATATTTGAAAAAATTGAGTGCTAACACATATAAAAGTGGATTTTTGGCTTATCTGTTTAGAAATATTCAACTAACATGCACAACTAAAGCTCACTTGGATGTTTGGATATCCAGATACATTTTCCAAGAATAAAAGGAATTTGGCCCTTGATATAAAACTCTACAATGATTTAGACTTAGAAATTTAAGGGACTTTTATGGACTTGCCAAGCTTTCCTTGGGCCTGAGCATGACCAGATACATACTTATGATAGGTTTGAAACTCCATTCAAGTGGCACTCATTACTAACAACATTTAAATGACAATAATAATTAATAAATGCCTTCTCTACTATGGAATACTAATTGTGAATTAGGAATTGACATATTACTAATTTGGAAATTTATTTACAACAACATCTCATTAAACCATTATATATGTTTGTTTTACATAACACATAGGGAATAATATATACTTGGTATAATTAAATACATTACACCATTAAAAAAAATAGTGATCACTTCACTCTATAAGCATGCCAACCATTGAATCACTGGTAATATTAGTTATTTGCATGTCTTCATGCAACCATTCGCACTGACATAAATATCATAAAACTAGGATCTCAACTTAGCCAAAAGAACATACATAGTAATTTTCCTAGAAATACCATGCAATACTTTTCCAATTACCATTTAGGAATAACACAGATCCATACATTATTCATTAGCATACCGTTCATGGTAATCATTCTCATTCAATTATACACAATCCATGGCGCATATATAAATGGATAGAGATGGTTAGAAAATAAAGGGGGGAATTCAACTCTCCACACAACCATAGGCCACCTACACTGCAGTATTTCTTACAAATCTTCGCCCCCAAGCCAAATCCATGATCTTATGGATTTCATTCATACTCAACTAGAATAAATCTCAACTCCTGAATTATTGGATCACTTTTTAGGTGGTTTATCAGTTGTGTCCTTATGGTAAGAATTGCGAGAATATGTAGCTTATAGTCTAAGTGGTTTATCAACTTACATGGAAAGTACTAAGTGGTTTATTGTCTCTCTTGGAAAGAATTAAGTGGTTTATCAACCCTTTCAGCAAGCACCCTAGTGAATTTCTACCCTTCCTAGTGGTTTATCAACCATTGCAAAACAATCTCCTTTGAGCCTTCCATTGATCCTTCCTTCTAAGCTTGGTCACACACATTCTGCAACTCCAATAAATCGACACAAGGTATCACATCGCATCAACCTCAACAGGCTTTCTCTAGCACTGAACATTCTTTCTTATGCACTCCAAGTTCATTCTCTCTCTGATATTGTTTCTCTTTCTTTGATTTTCTGTCTCGTTCTCTCACAAGTTGTTGGTCTAGCATTTTGTTGTTCAAACAAATTATTTTTTTCTTTTGTCCCTCTCTTTTTGCTTTAGTCTCTTCATGTCCCCATGAGACTATTCACTTCCCCTCCCATTAATGTCATGGAAATGGGGAATGTGGTAATCTCCTCTGCTCATGATTTTGATCCAGCTGTTAGGTGGTGTCATTCAACACCACTCAATGTTTTCCCATATATATATTATCTATCACCCCACTCTTCAGGGCAACCAAAATATTAAAATTTATTTATAACCATAGTAATTATTTAACATTACAAAACCACAGGTTAACACATGAGTGTTACAAATCTAAGTAAATAACCTGCATAAATCTAATATTCAAAATATTGTAAGATCGGTTGCAAAAAAATAATCTAGCGAAATATATGTTGATCTATAAATTGTTGTGTATATTCACAAGAATATTTAATCATGAAAAATATGATAAAATTACTAAAATAATTTCTTTAAATTTTTTATTTATATTTTATATTATTTAGTTAGCTATTTTTCTACTTAATCAAACAAAATAGTTGAAATGAAGGAAGTAGAAAGCAAAAATAAATACACACACCACCCAAAATAAACACAAAAAAAATCCCCAAGGAAACCCTTACAAGAGAAAACCTAGCTAAAAGGTGAGGTTGTTATGCTCTATCTTCACTAATATGGAAAAAATCCAAGTACAAAGAAAGAAGAACAATTTACAAATCATTAACCCCCTTTATTTTTCTCTCTAATTTCCCACTCCCAGTTTCTCTACTCAACCATGGAACAAGATACAATAGCATAATTAGTGGCCCAATATTTATCATAACTTGATAGCCAAGTAGGGTATAGTTTGAATCCCCTTAACCCTAAATTATAGTTACATGTTTGAAAATTGTATAGTTTTCTTCAAAGTACACACATGTCTAGCCTCATATTCATAGGTAATGGGGGATGGTGTACCATCCACTCATATCATGATGGTAAAAATTATATGTCAACTTATAGGAGGCATAAATTTTACATATGAACTATGTTTGATGTGATTCTTGCATCATTGGAAAGGTCTCTAAGTATAGAATAGTGCTAGGGGGCTAGCTCATGCCAGAATTTTTGGACCCAAAATGACTTAGTGTAATGCATTAAAATGGATTTGGAACATTTTAGACCCCATGCTGGAGGGGCTAGTCAACTTAGTTGACTAGTCTCATCAAATCGATATATATGATTCAATTTTGATCTACAAAGTAAGTTACTGACTCCCTGTCAAGTCAGCCAACCGAGACAGTTAGAGAGTATAACTAGTGTAAATATATAAAGTCAGTATAAATATGTATGTACTTGATATTGTGAATATATTTGTTGGTTTTTGTGATTCTATATAAATTAAGGGTTCTTTTGCTAGATCACTTTTATCAATCTTTCCCTTTATATGTGATGTATATTTTTCTATGATATTGCATGGTCTATAGAACTATCAATAACTAATGCGTACAATTCAGTAGATTAATATTGGTTCCATGGATGAAATTTTATGGACCTGAGTTGATCTAAGATGCATATATAAATGATGAGTTTGGAAGAGATATGAGAGTGGTGGGAGAGAAAAATTTATAACTACGTAAAGAATTACGCTCGAAGGAACAATCTATCATTGCCAAAAGCTAAGTTGAATTTTTTACAGAAGCCCACGAGAAATTTATTGATTCAAATCCATTATAATTAAAGAATTACATTGACCAACCATATAATGTGCAGACCCAATAGTGATGCATGGTTGATGTTAAAATTGAAAAATGGGATAAGGGGAAAATTCAAGACTGGGTTGAAAAGATACTTGATAATTCTTGTGAGGAGTAATTAGCTGAATAACACACCTCCATCGACAAGATCAAGGAAATATTTTATGGTGAATTTCACAAAGGAATTTTATGCACCATACCTACTCTACTACATAACTTTCTCCTTAAAAATGGAGGCAAGAATATTGTCAAATATAAATCCCCTTTAAAAGATTCATCAAATTCCAACCATGACAATGCCAAACTGACTAGGAAAGTTTTCTAGATGTTCTCTACAAAGAACCAAAGAAGTATGGGGTTATTTATTAGCCAAATGAAGATTCTCATCATAATTTTAGTCGTTGACCAAGAATAATTTAGGATCGATGATGGGGAGTTTTCCATTAATGAGATACGTCTACAAAGTAAAAATGTCGATCAGAGTCAATAAGTTGACTTAAGAAGAATACATTCAGTCAGAAAAATATGGGAATACACACGATGAAAAATATCAAAGGAAAACCCAATGTTGTCTATAGCAATATAAATGACTAACTGGCATTTAGAAAATTGGAATGGAAAATGAAAAGATATGTGTGATGAAAGGATCCTGCAATATTCAAATCAAAAGAAATTTATAGATTTCCAGGTTGAGGAAGCGCATGAGTCATCTAAAGATGGTGGTGAGCGCCCATATTCGAGAGGTGTAGACCCAATTTCTCTAAAGAGAACTAAAAGTATACAATTAATCCTTAGTCCATGAAGGTATGTAAAAATTATGGAATTTAATGAATGGGGACATACGATACCATGATATCCCATGTAAAATATAACAAGTCCTCGTGTAATAGACTTCCTCAATTAAAGGCTCCACGTTAACTCAAATATTTCCTCAATCTAATACAAACCGGATAACAAAGGAAACCTAAAGGAATGTCTCTTAATAGAAACACCAATAGTAAAGTAGAATTGGGTCAATAAAGGAAAATGATGATGTAATTCTCCATATTATAGATCTCATGAGTTTACCCCTACATAAATTACAGATTTCAGAAGAAGGAGAAACAAGTCAAGATGACAAACCATTAGATCCCAAAACAAATTGGTTCATTAAATACTTATATAAAGTATTCCAAACCAACGATATTCCATTTAAATCTATGAATATCGAACTTGAGGACAAATATTACTATATTTCACATAAAAAAATAAAAAATGTGAGTGTTGAGGTAGAAACTGACATGGTAATTGAACCAGTGGAATTGATACAACCTAATTCCACAGTCGAACAACCTCCATTCAAAAATATATTAGTGGCCTTTATTAGAAGAAGAAATGGGACTAAATCAAATCCATATCTATGAGGGTTATGAAGATCCTATAAGGCATTGGTTTGTTTGTGAAAATTTATGGGATGTCAATGATGTTAAAGATGAAGACAAACAAATGGACCAATTTGTAGGAGCTAGTAGAAAAAGAGAACACACCTGCTTCATGAATTTCACATATAATAAAATCAGAATTAAGAATGATATCAAGACTAACTTCATTTTTTAGTTAAATCTCAAGATGTTAAGCACCATGTAACCCAAAATCTTAAATAAATTAAGCAAAACCCTGGAGAAATGGTGCTATAATATGGTAAGAGATTTAAGGAATTTTCAAGTAAAATCCCATACATAATTGATGAAGCTATACTGGTACAACGGTATGTTGTTGTATTTTCACAACAAATTAGAGTCTTGCTGAGGACGCATGAGATCACAACATGCAAATAATACTTGAACAATTCTCAACACATTGACATAGATGACAGCTGGCCATTGACTTCCTCATTGTCAAATAAGAGAATAGAAGAAAAATTTGAATAGTTACAAAAATATATGATGAATATTACAATGTGATGGAATGATTTATGTTTCGCCTAGCACATATGATTAAGAACATATAATGTTGGGGTTCTAGCATTGATGTTATGATTTCAAACCCTATTACATGATGTAATATTTATTTTTATTAATAAAAATGCTAGAGTTGAAGAAAAGGGAACATCTAATAGATTATGATGCCTCAGGGAGGGGAAAAGATTCACTTAAGAGGAAAAATATACCTTGGGTGAATATTTCCTTTTGATGTGATAATTATTCTTTCCAAGAAGCTAAAAGTTTTTGAAGATGAAGGGCCAAGGTGTGATTATAAAAATAAGAGGGAATAAAAATGAAGGACTTTTTATTCTTAGTTCTTAAGCTTCTATTTTTTCTCTCTTATATTAATATCTTATGCATCTCTCTCTCACTTAGTGTTGGACATGGGATGCCGTCGAAGAAAGCAACAAAGAAGGACTCTACAGATCAAGGAGTGGAGCACGTAGCGCGAAGTCCATTTTGAGTCTTAGGGGATTTTGGGTCGGTAAAATCCCCTTATTATGTAAGGAAATGGGAATATTTTATGAACGTTGAACTCCTCCCATGGTTTTGTACCATGGTATTGTAAATGAAAAATCTATATAAGGAGTCTAGATAGAAGTCACAGGAAGAGGTTTTGGATTGATAGATCTATTGAAATGAATTTGGAAGTAACATTGTTTTGAGTCTGAGTTTTTGTTTTGGGTTAGAGGAAAGGCTCTTGTAGCTAAGTGTATGGAGACCTTAGGAAGTCTACAGCTGTGTGCATGAAACCTTATGCCTGACTATGCAGGGTGAAGGTGAATGTATGAGAAAGATCTGAATATGAATGAAAGACATTTGAAGATAGATCTGATTTTATGTTGATGTGTTTTACTTTACTATAGTTTATGCTTATTTTTTCTAAGTAAGGCTTTTGATCTGCAATTTCATAGCGAAGTCTTGTTTATGACTATTTATGTTTTTTTATGTATGATTAATCCATATCACATAGTTTGGTAGTAAGTTCAATAGATGCATTTAACATCACTTATATAATTAGTAGATCAAACCTGAAAAGCTCTATCAAGGAAGAAAATCTCTAAATCCACAGTCCACTATCCCTCTGGATGAAAAAATCTTTTTCTAGCATCCCCCTATATTGCCTCGGGTGAGACTTCGGTCTACGCAAGAAGATCGTTACCGAAAGGGATGGTAATAGTGGGTTTTGTTGGTTTGTGTATCCACATTTGAACCTAGATCTAGGCCCCATCAAGCCAACAAATGGTTCTGTTTTCAGGACCAGGATCTGACTGAGGGATATTTGGATGTGGAATCTATCTAAGGAAGAGATTGAAGATTGGGTAGATCTAAAATAATGGGGTTTTTTTTGTGCAATAAAGCATATGGTCGTGCATCTCTACTGAACATTGGTTACAAAATTATATTTACACATATTAGTGCGAGATCTTTTTCGCATCATTTGCTAATGAGTTGTACGAGTGGATATCAAGACTGACAGGTCCATATAATACTAGTGTAACCCCTTATTTTTATTGTTAGTGTAGCCCCCTTTATATTGTTGTTGTACCCATGTAGTCCCCATATTGTATTATTCTGCCCCATAGAAGCCCACTATTGTTATTGTTGTGCCTTTAAATTTTTATTGTTATGTCGGCTAGGATTATATTATGACCCCTTCGACTCCTATATATATAAAGGAGGTCTTATCATTTGTATCATCCAAGAATTATTCATTTATGTAATGTAAAGGAGGTTCCCCCTTTGAAGAGCTAATTTCTAGTTCGTTGATCTATCTTTTCTTCTATTTTGTGAGTTGGTTTCACAACCTTTGGTATCAGAGCTTTGGATTCCAGGGTTTCGCTGCTACAAATAGGTCATCTTGGAATTTTTTCTACATTATTTTTTCTACAAAGGTTAAGAAGCTAAAAATAAAAACCCATTTGAGCCAAAATCAGGATGAAGATCGTGTAAAAATTTCAGATCTTGGTCTGCTATATTTTTGGATATATAATCTGAGGAAGTTAGGCTTTTTGAAGGCCATGGAATGCCATCTCAAATAGGTGACTGCGGGAAAATCATCATAAATTTTGTTTCAGACATCGGATTGGAATTCTGTAAAAAGTGGCCGAAAGTGAACAAACTGTAGTTTTTTTGTATCAGTTTTTATGGATAAAGGTTGTAACAGACATGGGGTCTTAACTGTCTCAACTTTATTTGTTGGAAAACAAAAGATTCTTCCACAAAATTTTTAATATCATATTTAAGGCCATCCTAAAAAAATTCCTTCTTGACCCTATGGTAAGTTTTTAAAATCTCGAGTGCCCTCCTAAGGGAGAGGTGTGAAATTCCAAAAGAATATTTTGTTTGAGTTGGGAATTCTTACAAATACATAAGCAATATTTGTACCATAATGAATCATCTTTCTAGCTAAATGTTTCAGATGTACTGGGTTCTTGCTACAACTTTTGAATGAATTTATACACCTCTTCATCATTATTCCATTCATCCCCTTCTTTGGTTGTCCTCTAAGGTTAGATAATATAAATGGCACAAAGAAATGCTTCCACATTCTCATACTTTCTTGAGAGTGCATTTGCAACAACATTTTTCTCCCATTTTTTGTAGATGATTTCATATTCATAACCCAACATCTTTGTGACCCATTTTTGTTGCTCTTCTGAAGTTAATGTCTATTCCAAAAATTATTTAAGAATTTCATGATCTAATTTTACCTTGAAGTTTCTTCCCATTAGGTAAGGTCCTCATTTATTTTGTGCATGTAATATTGCCAAAATTTCCTTATCATGAATAGGTTTCAGTAAATATTTTCCTTTGATTGGACGACTTTAAAAAGAAATGGGTGTTCCTTCTTGCATTAAAACCACACCAAATCCATTTCCTAAGGCATCACATTCGACAATAAAGGTTTTTGTGAAGTTTGGTGTAGCTAAGACTGGTGATTGGCACATTGCCTCGTTAAGATGTTCAAAGGCCTTACATGCATCTGGAGTCCAAGAAAGTGCATATTTCTTTAGTAAAGATGTTAAAGGTGCTTCCATATATCATAACTTTACCAAGACTCATTATATATTAGTATATCATCAAAAAATAGTTACACAATTTTTCTAAGGAAGGGTTTGAAAATGGAATTCATAAAAACTTGAAATGTGGAAGGTGCATTAGTAAGGCCAAAAGGAATGACAAAAAAATCGTAATTACCCTCATGAGTTCTTAATGATATTTTCATAGTGTCTCCAGTCTTCATTCTAATTTGATGATATCCAAAACGAAGATCCATTTTGGTGAAGTAAATTGCTCCATGTTATTCATCCAATAATGCATCAATGAAGGGAATGGTAAATTTATCTTTAATACTAATCTTGTTGATCTCCCTATAATCCGGACACATATGCCATGATCCATCCTTCTTGTGCACCAATACTATTGAAGCAGAGAAATAACTTTGACTAGGTTCAATTATACCAACCTTTAGCATTTATGACCCATATTTTCAATCTCACTCTTTTGAGCATAAGGATATTTGTAAGGCCTGATGTTTGGAGGAACACTTTTTGGAATAAAATGAATAACATGATCATGATCATGAATAGGTGGGATTCCTTTTTGAGTCTCAAATACCTTGGAATGATTTTCCAATACTTTTTGGAGATCTCGAGAAATAGATGATTTTGATGTTTAAACCTGTAGTGAGCATAATTATGCAATTAAGACTCGTTGTTATTTCTTCAGAAGCATTTTCATGACATTAGAACTGATTATATTTCCTGGCTTCCCTGCAATACCCCGTAATTCAACTTCCTTTCCTTGTGAAAAAAATTTCAAGAAACGTTCTTCAAAATTAAAAGTTACCATCGCCAAAGATTGTAACAATTGTACTCCTAATAAAAAATAGTCACCACCCATTGGGATGGAGAGCATTGGAATATTCAATACATATTCACCCATGGTTAGTTTTATATTATGGCACTTTCTAGAGAAATTTATAGTTCCTCCATTTGCAACCCTCACTTGACACTCTAGTGCTGGGTATAGGAAGCAATTCAATTCCTTGGCTACCTTACAATGAATAAAATTATGGGTACTACCTGAATCAATCAGCACTATTACATTTTTATTCTTGATATGTCCTTCTATATTGAGAGATTGAGGAGTGGTAATTCCTACCAATGCATTACAAGATATGGTCGGATTAATTTCTTCTTCCTCTAGGGTTGGTTCCTATTGTATATCCTCTTCTTTTGAAGTTTCTTTTTCTTTTTCTTCCTCCTCTTCAAAATCTATTTAAAATAATTTCTTCTCATCACACTTATGACCTTAGTGTATTTTCTATCACAACTCTAACAAAGCCATTTTTAACTTTTTTATTCCAATTGTTGTAGTGTCAACCTTGTAGGTTGTGCAAGTCTAGGAGTAGCAACACTTCCATCTTTATAGTTGTGAGTGGTAGGCTTCCTTATCGCCATAATTTTTCTTTCAATTTTTCTTGCCAACTTGAATTCCTTCCCAAATGAATCAGGTTCCCAAAGGTGAAACTCATGTTGGATGTTATCCTTTAAAGTCCCTATGAAGACATAAATTATGTGTTCCTCTGGAATATTAGTTACCCTTATATTTAATTTTTGGAAGTCCTCAATGTGCTCCACCATTGAACCCTTTTGTTTGAGATTTATCAATTGGCTAAAGAATGTGTTTCTCTTTGTATCCTCATAATGTGCTAACCATAAAAATTGACTGAGTGACAATTTTTTGACGAGATAAAATCCATTGATACCATACAAATGTATTTTTTTTAAATATAAAGTTTCAATGTGTACCTTTTGTGTGTTTTTCACATTATGGAAATCAAAATATTGCTCCATTTGTAGTATCCATGTTACTGGATCCTTGCCATCAAACTTCCTCATATCGATATTTGGAATATGGCGGGTCTTAAAACAAAAATTAGTGCATGGAATCATGGTTAACAATTATTTTTTTCTCATCATGAGTTTTATCTACTACCATTTCGCCATTAGGAATCATTTCTTATAGTAGCTTTGTCAAACCTTCCTTCAAACTTTCCATGTCCGCTTTCATTTTTCTTCTATACCACCGATATTAGCTTCCACGCCATTCTTAAAACCATCCATATTAGCTTCCACGCATTTATTCAATCCATCCATTTCTTTCTTCAAAACATCCATCTTAGCTTCCATTTCAATTTTGTTACTCTTTGTGAGAGTGAAATTTGTTGCACATGGTATCCTAATTTTGATATATTATGTTGCGCTTATTCCTCTTCATGATTTATAGTAGATCCTTCTGAGGGCTTAGAGGGTGTGGAATTATTTTTTTGGGGAATTTTATAACCCAATACTAATATCTGTGCTTCAATATGCCCTTGCAATCACTTCAAACTGATTTTTCAAACAAGACTTATGCAATTTTTTTTTAAAAGATACACACCATTTCCTTGCTTTTGAGGAGATCTATATTGAAAATGATGCATATTTGTAATTTCAGATCCCCAAGATTTGATATTTTGTCCTATAATATCCCTCTAAGTCTTCTTTCCAACTCCATAGGTCAGACCTAATTTTGATTCTTCAAGGTAAAGTTATGCCCAGTCTTACACAATGCCATAATTATCGGTTGGTTCAGCAGAGTGGACTTGTATTGCATGCCACATGTCACTATTTTAACCTTTGGCTCTGAAATCGATACAAAATAAAATAAATTTTGTGAAATTTCGATCACTTTTTACAAAATTCTAATCTGATGGCTGAAACGAAAGTTATGACGATTTTCCATCGGCCACTTGTTTGAGATGAAATTTTGGAGCCTACAAAAGCCCTAATTTCCTCATATCATATCTCCAAACACATAGAGAACCAACATCTGAAATTGTTACATGAATTTCCTCCAAATTTCAATCAAACGATTTTTTTTCTAGATTTTGAACCTTCGTATAAAAATTTATAGTGGACATTCCAAGATGACATGTTTGTAGCAGCGAAACCCTAGAATCCAAAGCTCTGATACCAAATGTTATGAAAATAGCTCACAAAAAAGAATAAAAGATAGATCAATGACTTAGAAATCTGCCTCTTCGAGGGGGAAACCTCCTTTACATTACATAAATGAAAAATTCTTGGATGATACAAATCAAAAAAACCACCTTTCTATATATAGGAGTCTAAGGAGTCATAGTATATCCTAGCCGACATAACAATAGAAATGTAAAGACACAATAATAACAGTAGTGTGCTTCTATGGGGCACAATAATAATAATATGGGGACTACATGGGCGCAAAAATAACAATAAGGGGGCTACAATAAAAATAAAAATAAGGGGATACACTAGTATTATAGGGACCTAGCATGTCATGACAAAGCTTCTTAAGAAATAATAATAAGGCATAATTGCACAATCATGCTCACTACAGGTTCAAAAATCAAAATCATCTATTTCTCGATATCTCCAAAAAGTCTTGGAAAATCATTCCAAGGTATTTGAGATTCCCAAAGGGCTACCACCTATTCGTGATCATGATCATGCTATTCATTTGATTCCAGGAAGTGCTCCTCCAAACATCAATCCTTATAGATATCCTTATGATAAAAAGAGTGAGATTCAATGTATGGCTGTAGAAATGCTAGAGGCTAATATAATTCAACCTAGTAAAAGTTCTTTCTCTGCTCCAGTAGTATTGATGCACTCTCAAGAAAGGATGAGGATGTGCAAGCATTGATTTGTGTCATTTCTACTATCCAACCTGATTGTATAACTGAAGCAAGGGATGAATGGAAGAATGATGAAGAGGTGTGGACACTCATTCAAGATTTGCAGCAAGATCCCAATATATATGAAACATTTAGCTAGAAAAATGATTCATTATGGTAAAAATATCGCTTATATATTTGTAAGAATTACCAACTCAAACAAAAGTTTCTTTTGGAATTGCACACCTCTCCCTTAGGAGGGCACTTACTATTTTTAAAAACTTAGCATAGGGTCAAGAAGGAATTATTTTGGGATGGCCTTAAATCTGATAATCAAAATTTTGTGACAGAATGTTTGGTTTGCAAACAAAAAAAAGTCGATACAATTAAGACCCCAGGTCCGTTACAACCTTCATCCATTCCAATTCAACGTTGGGAGGAGGTTTCAATGGATTTTGTCACATGATTACCCAAGTCCGAAGGAAATACTATCATCATGGCGGTAGCTGATAGACATACCAAGTATGCACACTTTCGTGCATTATCTCATCCGTTTAAAGCCAATACAATTGCTACTACATTTATGGAAATCATTAAAAAGCTACAAGGAAACCCAAATATTATTGTAAGAGACAAAGATCCCATTTTTATAGGAATTTTTTGGATGGAATTAGTTTCTTGTTTGGGTACTCAATTAGCTCATAGCTCATATTATCATCCTCAATTTGATGAGAAAAATAATATAGTGAACAAATGTTTGGAAGGATATCTTCGTTGATTTGTATCTGATAAATAGACATAATGGGTCAAGTGGCTACCTTTGGCTAAATGGTGGTATAACACTTCCTTCCATACTGCAGCAAAAATGACCCCATTTATGGCACTTTATGGATATCATCACTCTCCATAACATCATATTTAAGAGAAAATTATAAGGTTCAAGCAGTGGAAGATCACATTGAGAATCAACAAAAAGTTCTCCAACACTTAAATGATAGCCTCAGCTTGGCACAAAATCGAATGAAGCAACAGTAAGATCAATATTGCAGCAAAAGAAGTTTTGATGTAGGCGACTAGGTATTTTTATGGCTACAACCATACAAACAAATTTCCCTCAAGGAACCTAAGAAGGATAAAAAATTATCACTAGAATATTGTGGTCCTTACAAAGTGTTGCAAATATTAGTACTATGGCATACAAATTGGAGCTTCCATCATTTTCCGTAGTGCACCCTGTTTTCCATGTTTCATGCTTAAATAAGGTTATAGGTGACAAGCTCCTAGTTCAAACAATATTTCCAGAACTTGATGAAGAAGGAAAAATAATATTTTAACCTAAAGCAATCACGGAAAAAATAACTCGATAGCTACGAAATCAATCAATTTCAGAGTATCTCATCAAGTGGAAGAACTTACCCGCTGAAGAATCAACATGCGAGGATGAGAATTTTATACAGAAGCATCCATAACTGCTCAAGTGTTAAGGACAACACTTTTTTGAAGGAGAGGGGCATGCTAGGTCCCTATAATACTAGTGTATCCCCTTATTTTTATTATTAGTGTAGCCCCCTTATTATTATTTTTGTGCCTATGTAGTCCCCATATTGTTATTATTATGCCCCATAGATTCCCACTATTGTTATTTTTGTGCCCTTACATTGTTATTGTTATGTCATCTAGGATTATATTCTGGCCCCTTGGATTCCTATATATAGAAAGGTGGTTTTGTCATTTGTATCATCCAAGAATTGTTCTTTTATGTAATTTAAAGGAGGTTTCCCCCTCGAAGAGGTTGATTTATAAGTTGTTGATATATAATCTCTACTATTTTGTGAGTTGGTTTCATAACACTGACTAGCTACGCAAAAGGGTTATTTCAATAATAAGCCAACTACGTGGACCCCAGATCTAATTGAGAAGATTAAAAATACTGATAATGAGATCACGAGGGTTGTTGATTATTGGATCGATAGTTTCCTTGGAGGTTTTATTATTGAGTTCGTGATCGAGCCTTTTGTGTCTTATAGCGAAGAAGAGCGCAAGTTCTTTAAAGGCCCTAGAGGTAAGTACTTGAATTCATTGAATTTCTGGATTAAAATGCTATTGTGTGGAAAGGGTATATTACGGATGCACTCAGATTGATTTTTGAAGAAAGAGAACCTAGTGCTACGTGGGGCGATTAAATATTCAAAATAATTTGGGGTACTTACGTTGAAACTGAATTTCGTCTGATGTTTTAGTCTGAAGAAGGAGAAAGCAACACCGCTACCTCAAGAAGTCTGTCACTAAGATCTGAAATTCGGGAAATCACTATGAAGATTCCCCAAACTTCCACCGCCATCATCACCCCATCCCATTTTGTTCCTCCAACTCCCCCATTCACCATGGCCCAACCCCCAAATATGCTTGTGTTCAAGGGATTGGATGATCTGGAACAGTTTTGGCTTGTTCCAAAAGAAATATAGAATTCCTATAATATTACAGATGAAAACATGAAGAAAGTGTAGTTGGTTGCAGAACTACAAGATAGAGCATTGTCTTGTTAAATGAAATACGTTATGAAAAATGAAAACGCTACATTGGCTGAGATGAAGATCGCATTGAGTGTTGAATTGAAGAAACCAAAGTCACAGTCCCAATGTACCACATAAATCAAAGAGATTAAGCAATTGGCTAATGAGACCGTGTGGGAGGTAGATCAGAGATTCAAGACACTATTGAGCCAAATTATATTCAAGATCTCGGATGAAAAACATAGAGTATGATTCATTGTTGCGTTGTTTCCTCATCTCATATTTCCATTGTCACAAGAGAATATTGCAACTCAGGTTGAAGCATTGGAGATTGCGATGAAGATTGAAGCTTCTCCAGTAGCTGAAACAAGCATAGGACTCCAACAGATTTAGACTCAGTTGGAAAGCTTGCACATGGAACTCTAGGATCTAAATAAGGGAAAGGAGTTTGGATCTGACATAAGGTCAGAGGTCTGGTGTATCAGTTGCAAAGCAAAGGGTCACTATAAATAGCAGTGCCTTGTTTATAGATATTATTTGGGAGCTGGTATGTAAAGTCAATTAAGGCCTGGATCAAGTGTTGGGCCAAGTGTAGGGCCCCATGTATGGTGTAGCATATGCAAAGTTGCAGGCCAAAATTCCATGAACTATTGTCACCTACTACAAATGTTTATCATATTTTCAAAGCAATTGTTTTGCAATTTATGCAGTTCAGTGGGACACAATGAACAACATTGTAAGAGCTACGATCTAATGATGCAGAATAGTCCTGGTGTGTACATAATGCAGTTAGAAGGTCGCAAACCTTCTGGTTCGCAAAATACACGAGGAGGTTTCCTATGCTAAGGGTGTGGCCGAGGAGGAGGTGTTGGTCGTAGATGAGGGAAGATCATATGCTATGATTGTGGACAACCGGGAAAATTTTCCACGGATTTTCAGAATCCTACTGTTGCTTCCTATAAGTATTGTCAATAATTTGATCATGAAATCAAAGATTGTCCCATTTTGTTAGATAAAATGTAGGAGAAGTGCAACCAAAATTCGGCTCATAATATACAAATGATGAGGGTTGAACCGCGCTAGGAATATCCTAGCGTTAACATAGTAACACACAGTCGTGTGAATACCAGAGGAAACCACACGGAAGAAAAGAGGATTGTGACGGAGACATGGGTAAGGAAAGCTGAAGATAAGAATGTTGAGTATAATGTGCAGTGAGAGAAAGATACATTCATGTAATAAAATAAGATATTTATGACTCCTAAAGCTTCGACATCAATCATGCAGAGACAACTATTTCCATTGAGGAATAAGCTTGAGGAGAATACTAAAGTAAAGGAAATTTATTAGTCTGTCTTGGCATCCTTCTTACAGACGTGTATGAAATTAAAAAGGGACAAGAAGGTCATATAAGGGTTACAGGAGTTGATAGATAACTGTGCTAGCAAGGAAAATATGCAACTGGAACAACACGCAGTAAATAAAGTGTACAAGAATAAGAAAAGAACCAGCCGAGAGGTGCAGTTGAATACGCGGATCAGAGACTATGAGATGGATCAAGTCATTCTGGATCTAGGATCAGATTCCAATGTTCTTCCAAAACAGACATGGGAATGAATGGGAAGGCCTAAGCTAAAATAGTCACCAATTCAGCTAAGGATGGAAAATCAACAAAAGATCATTCCCATGAGTCGATTGGAGGGAATCTGCATATATATTGATGGTGCAGGCATATTGGTCGACTTTGAATTCATCGAGATCATTGATGATAGTAATCCATATCCTACATTTTTGGTATTTGACTGGGCTTACAATATGGTTGCTATAATCAACTTGAAGAATAGGTAGATGGTGTTTGAAAAGGATAGAACCTGAGTTGTTGTCCCATTAGATCCTTCCGAAGGTGCGCACTATATAGAGCTTGTCTATCATGAGTATGGGGATGTTGAGATTGACGAGATCTATAAGCTTACTACGTAGGATAAATACTGGATTAATCCCACCGCGAATGGTATAATATGTTGGGAGCGTAATAGTTCATGTGTTTCATATTTCGATGAAGTGTTGGAGCATTGGAATAATCACCTGTGTTTGATCGGAAGTGTGTAACTTATTTTTATGATGGAACAGGGAATGGTGTCTTGTTTCTAGAAGAATTTTAGAAAAATATGCTCGAGGACCAAATATACAAATCTTTGGACTTCGTCTTGAGGTCTACTCCAGCCCGATGTTGGGGCACACATAGAGAAAGTTTAGGAGGGTGGAAGGAGTTCTACAAATTGATATGGCTGAGGTTTGGTCATGTTGATACGAATATCGTGGAGAAGTATGATGATCTGAAATATCCTTACCAGAATTTATCTCACTGCACCGAAGCTTGGGGAACTGAACCTCAACCAGAGTCAGTGCACATGTTATTTCATTCCTTAGATATGATACCTCAACAATGGTATTTTGAAACAAAGTTGTGCCATGGCACTACGGATTGGGTCGAGATGATGGAAGGATTCTTATTAACTTATAGCTTCGCTGATGGAAGGGAGTGTATTAATGAGGCCCTTCAAGAAGTTAAGGTAGGATTATTTTGAATTACCAAGGAGCCAAGGTCGTTGGTACAACCTGATTGGGTTGCGCAGCTGGAACAGGCTTGTGATTGTAACATTGTGATCTAAGAAGAACGTGAGGAGGATCCACAGGATGTTAGCATTCCTAAATCCAAAGGATAACGCATGGTTGCAGGGCCTACAGTAGCAATGTCGGACGTAGAACAACTTGTTAGGACTCAAAAAGTCAACATAGGCTTAGAGGCGGAGCCCAAATTTGCAAAGATAGGGGAATATTGGGATGATGATGTAGTAAGCAAGGTCATTGAACTATTTCATATACCAGGACCTATTCCCTACAAAATTCTCATAATTGAAAGGCATTATGGGTGATCTAAGAGTGATGCACGTCACTTTAAAGCCTAATGTGAAGCTTCTCAAGCAGTGCCCCTATCGACTAAACCCACGGTACAAGGATAAAGCAAGGGAATAACTTGACAAAATGCTTAGTTCTAGCATCATTGAATGAGTCGAGTAATATGAGTGGGTTAGCCCCATGGTGTTCCAAGAGAAGAATACTAAGGGAGAGATAAGAATCTGTGTTGATCTTCACAAATTGAACGATGCCTATGCCCATGATCCATTTTCGACATCGTTCAGAGATGAAGTATTTGAATGTTATCGTACATGAAGCCTACTCATTTACTGATAGATTCTTAGGGTATCATCAGATCATGATTGCAGTGAAATACAGGAGCAAAACCACCTTCCATCAGTAGGTTCAAAAGGAGAGGGAGAAGGCTTGGCATGATCGACATATTAAGAAAAAGACGTTCAAAGTTGGTGACCTAGTTATTTTGTATAACAAAAATTTTACGAAGTTCCTGGGAAAGCTGCAAATGCTTTGGTTGGGTTTGTATATTGTCAGGGATGTGATGGAAGGAGGCACATTTCAGCTCGCGAAGCTGAATGGAGAATTGTTCCCTAGTCATATTAATGGCAACAGATTGAATTTGTACAAAGATGACTCCGTCCCCAAATGTTCGCAATGACTATATGGCCAGAAAAGAGTATTAATACTCCACGCAGTCGAAACGGAGTATGAGACTATCCATGGGCTGCAAATTCAGATGATCATGGCTCAAGCGAGCAAATTCAAAGATTTTGAAAATCAATGTGTCGAAGTGGTTGATCCGAATTTATGTAGGAACGCAACAGAATACACATATAACCATAAATAAAAATATGTCGTGGAAATAACACTTCATTTCATTAATATAAAAATAACTTAAATTTGTTTACAGACAGAATGGAAATAAACTAGCTAGGGCACTGGTAGCTTATCTCTGAGAAGAGATGTGAGGGATACATGCCTCTTAAATATGTGTTAAAATGAGGCTCAAAGGCCTATATATTATTGAGAAGTAATGGAAAACCCTAAACATCCAAAAGCCTAACCCTAGGAGATGAAACGCCAGGCTATGGGCCCCGTCGAGGTAAATTGGTACATCAATTTCCCGGGATCGTAGCTTTGGCATACTATCTCCGTTTGATGCACATGGTACATCGTTAGAAATATATATGCGAGGACTACAATTTCTGACAAAAAATATCAAGTGTGGAAGAGGCTCTTGTTTTCTAGAGGTTTCATGCCCAAAAAATGTCGTTTAAGGCCTCAAAACAGCTCCAGAAGCTTAGGACCCGAAAATCTGCCAAAAATAGTAAATTTTGCTACAATTAAGGAAACTAAAAAACTGAAAGAAACAAGGGTGGGGGTCCAAGTGGAATAGGAAGGTGGCCACCAATATCCACCTAGATCAGCAGTTCCACCATTTCAGGATGCCTTGAGCAACATCAAAGAGAATATCGACAGTGCACCACCTTTGTGACTCGGGATGAGTCACAGTTTTGTGTTGGCCGCCTGTTGGAGATGGGATCCCCTCGAAGAAAGAAGTAGAGAAATACTCCACAGATTGAGGAGTGTAGCGTGTAACGTGAAGTCCATTTTGAGTCTTAGGGGCTTTGGGGTGGGTCAAAGCCCCTTATTATTTAATGTAATGGGAATATTTTTTGAACATTGAACTCCACAGGCAGAATTTTTGGAATGATAGATCTAATGAAATGCATTTGGATGCAAGACTATTTTGAGTCAGAGTCTATTTTTTGGGTTAGGGGAAAGGCTCATGTATTTGAGTGCGCGGAGACCATAAGAAGTTTTCAGTTGTGTGCGTAGACCCCTGCAACTGAGTGTGTCAGGGTGAAAGTGAATGTATGAGAATGATATGAATATGAATGAAATACCTTTTAAGATAGATATGAGTTTTTGTTGATAAGGTTTACTTTACTATTGTTTATTCTTATATGTGCTAAGTAAGGGTTATGATCTAAAATTGCATAAAATAGTATAGTTTATGATTATTTATGTTGTTTTATGTATGATTAAGAAATAGCATGTAGTTCGGTAGTAATTTCAATAGATGCATTGAACATCACTTGTATAATTAGTAGATCATACCTTTGAATCTCTCTCAAATAAGAAAATCCCTAAAGCCACAGTCCACGGTCCCTCTGGATGCAAAAATCTGGTTCTAGCATCCCCTTATATTGCCTCAAGTGAGACTTCGGTCTATGCAAGTAGATCGTTACCAAAATGGCCGGTAATAGTGGGTTTTTTTGGTTCACACATCCACATTTGAACATGGGTCTAGGCCCCATAAAGTCAACACTTAGAAAATTCGAATTGGAAATGGGGTTGATGATAGAAAATAGAGAGGTTCGGGCCTTAGAACTAGTTAAGAGTTGTGATTGATAGCTTATGTGATAGGAAATGAATGTGATGTAGTGATTTTTCTTTGTACTAGATGGTTTTGAGGACTGGACATGGTCCTAGTTATTTGTGGCACATAGAGCACTAAAGAGGGGAAGGGGGACAACAAATATTAGAGAAGGAATCCCTTACGTTGTGTATATTTGCATGGTATTTTTATGAATGTGGAGCTAGTCAAAGATGGAAAGTTTTATCACTAAGTTGTCGTATGTGTATGTGAAAGATAATGGCCTTCACTTCAAGTGTTAAAATCTAGTCTGAATCTAAGTGTGTGAAATACCCTTGAGTTAAGTTCTCCTCAAGGCATTAAGATATGTGATGGGGGTGGATATCTATGAGAAAATTTTCAGAACAACTAAGCCTGTGATGGGGTGTAATTTGGATCCTCCTACTTCAGTTTTTGGTATTTTTCTGGTTGCAATAGATAAATATTTATTTTTTCGTTAATGATATTTATGGCATAGATGATTTAATGACATGAAATATTATTTTTTATTGTTATATGATTTAATTTATTGATCTTGATGTTGGTTATGATAGTAAATTTTTAAATGGCATCAAGATCTAGTACAAGGGTTTCCAACTATGAGAAAAATTGTACCACAACTGAGCCTATAGTGGGGTGGAACGTGGCTCACCCTACTTCAATTTTCAATATTTTTCTGGTTGCAATATATAAACATTCATTTATATGTTAAGTATATTTATGTCATATATGGTTTACTGACATGTAATATTATTTATTGTTTTTATTTTATTCGATATATTGATATTGGTGTTGATTATGATAGTAAATTTTGAAATTATATTAGTGCATTCAGTTTGAATTCACTTGGCTATAGTTGTTATATTATTTGGCTATATCTTTTTATATGTATTAAATTTTGTAACAAAATTGGTTGAAGAAGATAGCCTTGCTAAATTCTTCCTTAAACAATCCATGTTGGAATTTATGCTATAAATTTTATTCTAGGAGATACCAAAAGCTACAAAATGGACCATAGTGAGTGGAAACCTCATTGATCATCTAGTCCAACTTTCAGACCTCGAGTCAAATTTTTTTAGAAAATATGATCAAAGGAATTGGGCTTCATAAATGCATATTTTTATAGGTCATGTTGGAATTTATGTTATAACGTTTCTTATTGGAGGTTCCAAAAGCTAAAACGTGGACCATACTGAAGATCAATCTTGTCAATCATCTGATCAAACTTTCAGATCTTGAATCACAATATTTTATGAGATATGATTAGAGTAAGTTGAGTTTATTAGATGATCCTAAAATCATGCATCAAATAGGCCATGTTGGAATTTCTACTACAATTTTTCTTTTAGGAGGTTCCAAAATTTGAAACTTGGACTACAGTGAAGGGAACTCTCATTGATCATTTGGTTTAATTTTTGTGACTTTAACTACTACCAATATAGATCCATCTTAACCACGGGTCTATCAAATTTCCAAAGGGATATATTCTCTTGATATGAAAATCTATTTTAGAGTGCAAAACTTGAGAAAATGTTTTCACCTTAAAATATTTAATCCCTCTTTAAAATGGAACTATATTAACTCTATATATACATATAGAATGTGTAACTTTTCATTGTTTAAACTACACCACTTAAATTTTCAATTCCAACAAATCTTTGCTAAATTTTACATAATTTACTAAAAACATTAAGTGGGCCAAAATAATGAGATTACTTGAAATGTTTTAAAATGTTTTAACTATCAACTATATATATATATATATATATATATATATATATATATATATATATATATATGGGTGCAATCTAACTTATAGACGAAGTGGCATTTTTCACCAGAATATGGTGATACAATTTCAAGAAATTTTGTGCTATTTTGTTATTTAAAATACATATTTTAATGATTAAATGTATTTAACACCCTGGAAAATACCTAGAGCACTCAAATTCTATAGATTAAATAACTTAACCTCAAGGTTTTAAAATTTTATGCCATATTTTGGTTAAAATTAACCACCCTGAAAAGGACCATTTCATATAATAGTTAGACTACACGTATATATGTGTGTATGTGCATTGTTGAAATTGAAATATTTTACTTAATATAGATATTGAAATATTTTATTTATAGACCATATTGTTCATATTAAAAAAAATTCTTTCTATTATTGTGTTTTTAAATACACATCAATTTTACTTAACTTTACACAATAAAATATTTTATTTAATATTTTTATGATTAATAATATTTTTTAAATGTTACATTTCAATTGTATATTAAGAGTTGAATGAATTACATATTTTCCTCTTATTAGACGGTAATTAAATTATTTTATTTTTAATCCTTTTTCCTTATAAGTATTGAAATATTTTAATATGGTCAACACACATAAACACTTTTTCTCTATATATACATATATATCAAGTTCGTATTGAAACATATTAATTAATATGGATATTCAAATAGCTTATTTAGGTTTTACAATGAAATATTTATAAGGTAAATATAACTTTATTTATTTATGTTTATATTTTAATTAATTTATTTCTCTAAAATTGATATAAAATTATGTTATTTGGAATAGTTTATTTATGGCCGAAAGAATTAAAGTGGAATATTTTTACCACATCTCCTTCATAGTGAGTTGTAATATTAACAAGGAAAGTGAGCATAGTGAGAGTGGGATTATTGATTTTTACAGTACTTTTAATTAAAATTAACCAAATATATAATATTCATTTATGTTTTTGTTAGACCCGGCATTGTTTTTTATTTAGAATAAATTTTATTTTTATTTTAAAATGAGCACGTGTCAACTCGAGGTTGAGTACATGAAAAATCACACATTTCCATCATACTAGGTTGTAAATGCACCTATAGATGCAATAATTTTAAGATATATTCCATGATAAATTTTCTATCTTATTTTTCAAGCAAAGTTCTTGAACAAAATCCTGAATGGTTTAATGATTCAATACATACCAACCGTTTGATGAAATTCCCTAATGGAAATGTTGTTTTATGGATGGGGATAGTATTTTTGTATGTTAGCATAGTTGTACGATAGTACCGTTGTAGATGATCTATGCCTATATGCATGCAAATAATTTGAAGGAGTGTGATAACGGTGTTTTATTACAATTTTTATACAAACTATTTGATAAAATACCTCAAAGGAAGAAATCAAAAGTTGCATAATTGAGTGGTATATTTCAATTAGTATGTTACAAGTGGAATCAAACCAATATTTTTTATTTGATTTGATAAAAAATGCTTGACAAAATTTCTACAATAAAAGGATAACTTAATTGGTTGTATACAAAGTATTTCAAGAAAGGTTTACATGTAATGTTTTTACAAAATTTATGAGAGATGGAAATCAAGTTCTCGTAAGTGTGATTAGGATAAATTTAGTAGGGGTGTGTGACAAAGTGGTACCAAAGCCTTTATTGTCAAACTAGTTAAAAAAACAAAAAAACAAAAACTGAGTACCCCATAACCTCTATAAGTCATTGAGGGAACTAGGAAAGTGCCAAAGTGGTATCATAACTAAGGTTCAACACTAAACCTAGAGAGATCGAGTATAGGGAAAAAATCAAGTTTTAAATTATTATATATGCATGCATGTGCACTTATGTGAAATTATTTTGCTATATCTATGAATATATTGATGTTATTTGAAGACTGGCTTGAGTTTGATAAATCAAGGTAAACATGCAGGACGTTGACTAGATTCCTTAGAGAAACATAACAAAATTTCAAACATTTATGGACGATTGATGTAGCTATAACTATGAGGGGAATTCTCTTAACTTATCTCTTTCTAGTTTTAATACTTTTCTTTATTTTTTTGAGAAGTTGTCATATGATTATGATTAATAGCATAGGAATGATAAAAATTCAAGAGATAAAATAGTTCAAATATATTTAATGTCCATTGAATAGATATTAAATAATGATATGATAGATGCAAGAAGATATGATAGGTGCATACAGTAATGGATGAGGATGAATAAATACTCGAAGTATTATATTGTAATAACATGATTCAGATGACTAATAGTATGGTGTATAGTTGATTTCTGGAGAGAACTATGTGATGAAGAGGAGAAACGTCCATTACGTCGGTTATACACCATGACAAAAAACTATGGAAATATACATTCAAAAATTATTACTATTAGTAGTTAATGGTGAACAGGTAACCATGAAAAGGTTGAAATCATGATTAGGGTGTTAATAAAGGTATTGCATGTAATCTTGTGGAATTAGGGTTAACGAAGATAAGGTGTTGATGAGATAATGACACAAGTGGAACCTATGCATGTTGTGACATTTTGGTGAGTGCACTTCTCCTTGGGTTCCCTTGTTGAAGGTTGGATTCCGGGAGAGAAGAGTGTAGGGAAAATTGTTTGTGTGTGCGGTCTAGAGAGTACTTGAAGCCCCAAAGGAAGATGAAACTCTTATAAGCCACAAGGCTCTGAGACATACTTATCCAACCCAAGTTTGAGACTATGGAAGGATAGGGGCACAACCCGAGGTTTTGTTGTGATTAGAGAAGTGGGGTGCACTACCATGGATCGAGTGGGCCGATGGGGGATGTGACCCTATTGGTTGGAGGCCATTGATTTTTGTACAATGGCTGAGGGCCTAGAGGGTACCTAAAGACCTATGAGGTAGAAATAACTCCTAAAGCCATATAAATCTATACATCCTTGGTTTTCCATCGTGGGGATGATGGGGATGTGAGCCTATTGTTTGGAGGTTTTTGGGTTTGGTACCTTGATCTTGTTTGTGTCAATATTGGTTATGTATCATACTTGGATCTTGGTAAGACAATGTATTTTTGGAGTCATGTCCCTTCCTAAGAGTGACCCACTATTGAATAATAAGGAGCAATAGAGCCTATGGATAAGATAAAATAAGAGGTTTTATACGAGTCAGTGGTTTTCTCTAGATAAGTGTTATAAGAATTATCTATTATGACCCTTGAATTTTATGCATACTTAAAGAATTTTTTGAGTCCATGATATAAGCATATTATTCCTGTGATATTTCATGAAGGAAGGATTATTTTCTAATACAATTGTACTTATCTAATGTATGTTGAGATAGTTGATATGCACATGAGTGCAAGGGGGAGGGACCCCATAACTTTTACAAGGAATAAATTTGGGTTATCAACGTGTTAAGAATTTTAGAAAATGTATTTCTTTGTTTATTAAAATTGTTATGTTTATTCATGTGATGAAATTCCTAATGATCATGGAATCTTGACTTGAAAATTTGGATTAGAGGGAAGATGTGGATAAAGGATCAGTCATGGAGGGCTTGACTTGGTCAATATGAACCAGGTGGATAATGAAGTCATAGTTGTAAAACTAGCTTAAGAATGGAGTTTCCCTTAATTTAAAATTTCTCTTGGCTTATATATTTTATTTATGAAAATAATATGAATGTATGAATGATGAGAAAACATAAACTAGCACTTTTTATGTTTTGGGTAATACAGTAAGGTTACCTTATGAATTCCACGTTACATGGAATTTTCATATGGAAAGTTTGCAAGAGTGATTTCCTGTTGTTAACTACCACTTGAAATAAGGTAGTGTGCTTATGCTTATGATTAGGAAACTTGTCGTGCTATTGAATCGAAAAAAAATAGGTTGAAAATTAAATTTAAAAATAAATGTGTATGAATATCATGGAATATGTGCAAGTACGGAACATGCATGATGAGTTGTACATGCACATATTTGGGTGCATGATTGAAGGCATTATTTGAGTCTGTAAATTGGATACATAGTGCAAATTTCCTTTATTAATATTTAATGAAACTTATATGTAAACAAATTAAATGATAGAGTTGTGACTATTATGTAAGATTGAGATCATAGTTGAGGTCCTACATTGTCCTCTTTTTGACATCCCTTCTACCATCACCTCCTTTTTTTTCATATACACTTTTGTTACATTTCCAATCTATCAGGTCATATAGTACATTCTCATTCATAATAAAATGTATCATTCATTCATAGATTATAATCTATATTTTCTTTGTGAAATTTAATTAAAACATCTCTATGGCTACTAAAATGTAGAAATTTCGTAGTTAATTAATCTTTCTATAGCTCAAACCATGGTCAGATAGGTTCTTGTGAGCTTAAAAGAGAAAAAAAATATATGGATGGATGTCAAATGTTGAGCATATGGATATCCACCTATCACACCTTCTTAGAAAATCAGAGAGCTCGAGAATTTTTATTGTAAAACAAGAAGCCAACTCTGGTTATGGCAGCTTATCCTTGCATATAATTTGAGGGAAAACAACTTCATCACTAGGAGAGCATGGAATCAAGAAATCATGAATCTGATTTCAAATGGTTGATGTTTCGATAAATATACTTATCATGATTTTATTTTCTCGTGGAAAATCATGAGAATTCGATGTCCTATTCCAATTCAAATACTAGTTGTTAATCATTGAACTTGCCTTTCAGTTTTTATTTCTTTAGTTGTTAAAGATTAGAGACATTATAAAAATTGCATTGATCTCGAAGATGAAGACGATTAGTGAAGAGTTTTAAGTTTGTAGTTGTTGTGATCCAAAAATATATTTTTAGTAAGAAAAATCATTTTGTTCCACACTTAATTTAAAAATGCATTTGTGATTAATTTGATATGATTTTACACTCCCTTGCGCTCGACAAGAGGGCCCCTTGAAGAGTCGTAAGCTTGCATATTCACTTGAATTTCATTTCTTTCTTAGATATTGTCTCGATTTGATTTGAAAATAGTTAGATATTTCATGATTTGTATATGCTCTATTTCTATATTCTAGTCACTCATTATTGCATTGATTGTCATATTTCTCTAATTAGTTTGCTTATTTTATTTTCTCTCTTAGTCTCATATTTAAATTAATGTTAATATTGGTTCTAATCACAGATGCGCACATTAGTAATATTAATCATTGCTTTTCAAGATGTTCCCAATTTTTCTTCTTAGTTACATTTCATTATTGCACTCTTGGAATAAGATTGATTTCAAAGCACTTAGAATTGGTTTATTCTCAGTAAATTAGGATAGATTTCTTTCAATTCAACTAGCATATACTTTCAACTCTTCTTACTAGAATTATTTTTCAATTATATCAACTAGAATAGTATTTTATTTTAGTTCAATAGCATAATCTTTTCATTATGCTTAATAAATTAAATTTCCAATTCTTTCTCTTATACTATTTCTTAGCATAAAATGCTTTCAAGTTATTTTTATTTTAACAAGTTTTATAGAAAGAACATATGCGTACACTTGATGAGAATGAGTCTCCAGTAGTTTAGATTTACAATTTGCATTTGAATTGAATATATTAGAATTATATTTTAAATTTGAATTCAATTTCTTGATAAAAAAATAGAATCCCTAGCATATATTGTGCACATACACTTCACAAGTACACAAACCCAAAATTTGACAATTTAATGATGTAATTTAGCTAACAATTAAATTAGCCAACATTTTTTGCATCGTTGTCGGGGAAGTGTATATAGGACTTTATTTTTAATTTTCATATCATTCTAGATGCATTCATTATATAGATGCATAGTTAAAATAATTTTAAAATCATTTAGAATGCATGTATAGAAAACGAGATTCTAGGGGTACATTTGTAAAAGGATTTAGAGGACGCAGTTCAATAACAATATCATCACCCACCCACGCTAGACCACATAGTGCCATTCAAACCACCATCACTCACATTCCATTCTTAATAGGTAGGCATAGACTCCCTGAAGTTCATATATTTTAAATTTAGTCTAGGTATTCACCAACCTAATCTACAGAAGATGTAGTTGAAGTACCTGCATCCCCTACTAATGGAGTGTGCATATTTATTTCTTAAACAAGTGAAAAATTCTTAAGGCAGGAGTTAGAAGTATCTAGTGAAGAGGAGGAAGAATTTTTATCTAACATACCATTAGTAGAAGAACCAGAGGAAGAGGTAGACAACCCTATTGTGGAACTTTATATTAGCTCTTAGGTTTCTATAATGGTAGGAGAGGGAGAAGGAGAAGTACACAATGGAGAGGAAAGACCAAGGATTGGTAGAGGATGAGGCACTGGAAGTAATAGATGAGGTTGAGGTGGTAGAGGTGGAAGGGTATATGATAAAAATTTTCAAGAGGAGGATCCTTTTGGATTCCCCATGTTAGATACATACACCACTACTACCATGAAAAATATCTCACCATCCATCCTCCCTAAATTTCAAGGGTTAAGAAGTAAGGATCCAGAGACATTTATTTTTCAGTTTGAGTTATTGTGT
Organism: Pinus albicaulis; assembly: GCA_034641835.2. Taxonomy (NCBI): domain Eukaryota; kingdom Viridiplantae; phylum Streptophyta; class Pinopsida; order Pinales; family Pinaceae; genus Pinus; species Pinus albicaulis. The sequence goes on from CM076577.1 coordinate 242,048,214, forward strand.
ACAAAAATTGAAATTATTTCCAACCAATATAAAATATGGAGCTCTTAAATGGTTCATGGATCTAGGAACACATTCTATGAGAACATGGGATCATATGAAAAGAATATTCCTAGAAAAACATAATTAGTATTGTATGCACCATGACCTTAAGGATGAAGTCTTTAAAATGGTTAAAAAATAGGATGAAAAACTTGAAGATTTGGCAAAGAGGTTTGCATACAATATCAAAAGGGCTAAATTGCATAATTTAGATAATGAGACATTAAAAACTATTTTTCTAAAAACCCTAAGGGATGAGTGGATTGATATTCTCAATTTAATAGGCAAAGGAGATGTTTCTCAATTTTCATTTGAGGAAATTTGTGAGTTGTGCAAACACATTCCAAGAGGAAAAGAAAAATATGCAAAGAACCCAAGAGACCCAATCCTGTCAAGGGTAAGAAAATATGCATTTGGAACAGTAAGTAGAGAAAATTTAGGAAATTTTATTTATAATTTTAAAACATATTTCCTTGGAAACCTTAGTGAACAATTAGATACTTTAAGGATAAAAAACAAATAAAAAATCCAAGAATGTTGCATTATCCATTTTATGCCCTAGATGAAGTAAAAACATGCTTTATCATAATTTCCTCTTGATAGTGTTGAAATATGTGTTATATGTGTACAAAATAATGATACCAAGGAATTTCCTTCAATAACTGGACTTAAGGATGTCTTCCAAGAATAAGCTAGAATAATTCAACCCAAATCTCTTTGTTATGTTGCTCCCAAGAGACCCTGGCAGCCTCGACAAACAGGTACGATACAATATCCCAATACAAAATATCAAGCATATGCACAAGTGCAAAGAAATTTGAATGCACCTGTGCCTTGGAAAACTTGGCCACCTCAACCTCAAAACCCATCTTGGTCATAGAGTTATCAAAATTATTATGGTAGGAATCCTCGGTATCCTCAATTTCAATAGCCATACCCTCAATACCAACCTCACTATTATAATTCTCAATATTCACAACCCACTAAATCATAATTCCAACCTCAATTGACTTCCATTCAACCACTTCCCTTAACATCCACTCAATTTCTTTAAAAATATAATCAACTACCTTCTCAACCACTCCCAAATGAAACTAATAAAACCCATCTATAATGTTGAGGGTAAAAATTTTTAATCTTGTATGATAGCTCCTCTAGGTATAAATGATGTCCAACTTATACCTAGTAGATTCTTACAAAATAAATCACCACCAGTTTTCATCCAAGTGTATACGGAGGATAAAGTTCTTGGAAAAGAGGCATCTCTTGATCGAGAAAAGACTCCTCCAAAGGAATTTGTTCCGATACAATTAGGTGACAACCAAATAAAACAAACTCCTACAATTCCTCTAATAGAAAAAACTTTTGTTTCCTTGCAGAATCCTCCTTTTCTTGAAAGGATTCAAATTGATAAGGGAATAGAAAAGAAAATCATTTTTCTTGAATATAACATGCTAGATGAATTAAAAAATATTTGCATCAAAATTCCTTTACTTCAACCTATAAAGGAAATACCCATTTTTTCAAAAACAATAAAGGAGTTTTGCATTAAAAACTAGGAAGAAAAATAAAACACATTGAAAAAATTCAAATGGTAGGAAAGATTTCATATATTATGATGGGGAAACCAATAATTCAAAAATATTTAGATCTAGCTAGACCTATTGTAAAAATTCACACCAATGGTATTGATATGCCAAACAACTTGATTGACTTAGGAGCAACCATTAATATCATGAGAAAAAAAAATATGGAACAATGGAAGCTTCATAATCTTCAATATACCCCTCCTTTATTGAAACTACTAGATAGATTTGTTATTAAACCTAATGGTATATTCGAAGATGTATATGTATCTTTAGATTCATGGGAATATATTGTTGACTTTTGACTTTGACTCCCAAGAATAATTTAGGAGGGAATCTATTAATCCTTGGTAGAATATGGCTAGCTACAGTTGATGCATTCATAATTTGTAGATTTGGTGATATGTATATTTTTTATGGTAGTTCCACGAAGAGATTAACATTATATCCACCTGCAAAAACAAGAACTAAAATAGAAAGTGAGGTTTCGAGTGATGATGATAATGGAGACTTGGAGTATATTTAACCTATAATTACTCTTTCACAAATTGATGAAGAAGATCAATTGATAAATTTGATGAACAATAATGGTTCTTATTCATATTATGAATAAGATCAAAGTTTTCAAGAGAAATGTAGCATTGAATATTTATCATCTCGACAATATAAAGTAGCTTTACATTCTATGGAAAAGTTTGGAAATTCTTTAGTAATTTTTTATGGGTAAAACATTAAACATTAATAATAACTTGGAATAATTTAAAAAGAAACAATTGATAAATATGCTACAAAAATATTCCTCTACATATGCATGGGAATAAACTGATATGAAGGGAATTGACACTAATACATGTATGCATCACATTTACATTCAAGAAAATTCAAAAACAGTAAGACAACCTCAGGGAAGGATGAATCCCAATCTAAGAGAATTTTTTGAGGAATTACAAAAATTAGTTAATGTGAATTTCATTTGTTTGATATCAGATAATCAATGGGTCTCACCTTTAGTGATTGTTCCTAAGAAGAATGGAAAGTAGAAAATGTGCATTGACTATAAAGAACTAAATAAGGCTACTTTAAAATATCATTTTCCACTACCTTTCCTTGATCAGGTATTAAATACTTTAATAGGGAAGAATGATTTTAATTTCTTGATGGTTTCAGTAGATATAACCAAATTCAAATGGCACCAGAAGATCGAGATAAAACAACTTTTACATGTCCAGGGTATATGTATGCTTACAGGGTATTTCATGTTGGCTTATGTAATGCATCTGCAACATTCCAAAGAGAATTTTTAGGTATCTTTTCTGACTTGATTCATGATTGTGTAGAAGTTTACATGGATAATTTTATTTTCTATGGAGACAATTTTGAACAAGCCATGGAAAAATTAGAAAAATTTATCATTAGATGAAAACAAGAAAATATTTCATTGATTCATGAATTTTTTTTTATAATGTTTAAGGAGGGAATTGTGAGGCATCATATTTCAGGTGTTGGAATCAAGGTGGATGCATCTAAAGTAGAGGTAATTTCTAAAATTCCAATTCCTACTTGTCAAAGAGATGTTAGAATTTTTCTTGGTTTTCCAGGATATTATAGAAGATTCATTAAAAATTCACAAAAATAGCTTCTCCGTTATTTAAAACTCTTACCAAAGATTGTGATTTTGTTTGTAATTATGACTACCAAAAGATATTTGAATCATTGAAACAGAAAATAATTGAAGCACCAATATTAAGAGGGCCAAAGTGGACTCTCCCATTTCATATCTCAATTGATGTTTTAGAAACAACTCTAGGAGTTGTATTGGGATAGAAATATTTAACTCCTTGTGTTATTTACTATACAACTAAAAAATTGAATCGTTTAAATTTCAATTATACAGTGACTGAAAAGGATTTTTTAGATTCTATTCATTCCATTAATAAGTTTTGACATTATATTACTAGTTACGAAAATTTCATTCATACGGATCATTTTGGTATTAGATATTTAATGAATAAAAAAATTACTCATGGAAGGATCACTAGATGGCTATTATTGTTACAGGAATTCAATATTACTATTCTGTTGAAATTGGCAACAAGAAACATTGAAAATGGCATCTATAAATGGCACCATAGGGGGCTTCTGATTTAATTTTCCCTTGATTAAATTGGAAGAGAAATTTTAATTTCATCTCATGACAACTTGTATTAGTTCACTAAGTCGTGAAGACATAGTTATGTTAGGAAATTAGAGTTAAGGGTCAGAGAGGAGGCGTGTATATTTCTCCCATGAATTTAGAGGATTGAGTTATATTTATTTGTGATTTGTAATTAGTTAACTCAATTAATTGATCTAAAATCAGTTTAACTAGTTCTAACTGAGAGATGAGCTTGTGAGAGGTCCAGTGAATTAAATATGATTTAATTCGCAAGTTGTGATCAATCAGTTAACTAATAATTTTCTATAAATAGTTGTTGCATGTCATTTCTAAGGAAGGCCTAGTTGAGTGTGAGTTTAATGGGAAGATAACTATCATTTGTATAATTAGAAAATTGTATAAGTCTTGCATGAGTTCATCAAGGAGCCTTAGATTAATTGCGCAATCATTATTTGGTATTTTCATAATTAATAGGGACTCAATTAGCCTAGGAATGTGTAAGCAAGGCATACCAGGAATAGGAAAGCAAGAGGTTAAATAGAGGAGAAAACTTGTTAAATATCAGTGCCATATTCGAGCAAGATCAGAGTGAGACAATCATATGAGTGCAAAGGTTTCTAATTTTGAGGAATAGCATTGTATTGTTTCATCATATTTACCATATGAAATATACAGATTATGAGGTTTTGATCAGTCACTTTCCCCAGATACATCTTGTGTTGTGAAATTGATAATTTCTTTCTCTTACTTGTTATGTGATTGTGCAGTCATATTTGGTTAATTGTAGGAAGGATTCAATATTTTGTTTTAGAACATTAGAAGATCAGTTCAATCCCTTTAGGTAATTTTTACATGGTTTAATATCAGGAATCACTATAGAAGATAAGAACCATAGTTTATTTTGAATAGGTGCATCGAATTTGTAGATTTATTCTTCAGGACCCAACAACATATCAAGATTTCTTTCGATGGCTTGAGACTCGGATATTACCTTGAGGGAAATTTGAATTACATGGCATGGAAGAAAAATATGGAGGAATTTCTCAAGTAAAACATAATTAAGGAATTAATAGACAGTGATATCCCTAAGCCCACAGCAACAAATGCTCAACTTCTTGATGCATGGAAGAAGAAGGTAGCAAAGGCGAGAAGGTTATTTTTAGAGGGAGTTTGAGATCATATTTTATCGAGTATCCATGGAAAGGAAACTCCATATGCTATGTGGAAGGCCTTGAAAGATATGTTTCATAATAGCAGTGACCACAGGAATTCGGTACTAAAAGACAAGCTCAAAAATATCAAGTTGGAGGGTGACACGATCCAAAAATACTTGATGAAGTTCACTCAATTTCTAGACGAGCTTGGATGTTTTGGTGTGACAATAGTTGATGATTACTTGGTGAGCCTATAATTTATAGGCCTTCCCAAGAGCAACATAGCTACCAGGACTCTATGAATGAGAGGGATAATTTACCAGACTAGGAGCGATTATGGTATGACTTAGTACAAGAAGAGATAAGACGGAGAACCAAAGACGGAACCTCTTCCATAGACAAAGAAGAAGATTTTTCATTAGCCATAAAAGGAAATAAATCCAAGGGAAACAAGTCCCAAGGTGAATAGGGAAAGAGATACTTGTCCAAGGTAAATTGTTTTCACTATCACGAGCATGGGCATTATGCCTCTAAGTGTCCACAGAAGGAAAGCAAGAAGCATGCAGTTACAGTAGCTAATGAAGTACTAGCTTCACAATTCAAGCTTTATTTTACTCTCATTGCATTCATGGTCAACACTGTAATGGGATTTATGTGGTATCTCGACAACAGTTCCTCATTACATATGAAGGGGAATAGATATATCTTCAATGACTTGGAGGAGGACCTCTAGCAGAACATAAAGTTTGTAGATGATGGGAGGTATATAAAGACTAAGATAGGTACATTTACCTTTCTGTGGGAGACTGTATCCCTTATCAGACTGACAAATGTTTTATTTTTTCCAAGTTTAAAGAAGAATCATGTTTCCATAGAGGTATTGGAATACCGTGGTTATGATGTGATATTCAGAAAAGTAAATTCTTTCCTGAGACACGTCGCCACATGACGGGTGAAGAAAATCAGTGTATGAATAAAGAACCTATATGATCTCAAGGTCGAAGATGCATGAAAATATTTGAGGAGAAAAAAAAATATTAGTCTTGGTGGTTGAGAGGGATCATAAATTTCCTCTTAACCTGCAGCCTTAGAAGCAGTCTCATAAGGTTGTGGAGCAGACACAATTAGATAAGCATAGAGGAGACTGAGTGGAGGCGTCCACTCAAGAAAATACCTCAAGAAGGGGGAAATTTCGAGCTATATGGACGGAGGGAGCACATGTATCCATACCTCCAGGTGAGAGGTGGGGAAATGCATACATAATCCCAAGAGAATAAATTTGGGAAAGATCCATTGAGATGGCTTGTCTCATGGATTAGACCTAGCTACGGGGAGCCCACAATACATAGTAGTAGGAAGGATCAGTAACAATTGATGCAGTCAGATGTCAGAAAGATAGAAATTAGAGTGACAGATCTCAAATATTGGAGTGTAGATCAGAGTCAGTAGTAGTGCAGAGAGAACAAATGCAAAGTTAGTAGCAGCGCAGAGTTTTCAATAGAGATTGTAGTAACTAGTATCAGTTAGATATTGTGATGATAGATGCATCATACTGATTTAATTTTTTTTTTTTTGGAGGCTATTCAGTTTCAAGAGTTGCAGGAGAAAATAAAACTAGAGAAGTGTTGCATGCAGAACATTCCAAAGGTACCAGATCGATATAGATTGAATTCCTTTCTTGTTGAGATGGAGTGTTTAAATTGGAAATAAGAGACTTTGAAAATGGCATCTAGAAATGGCACCATAGGGGGCTTTTGATTTACTTTTTAGCTTAATTAAATTGGATGAGAAATTGTAATTTCTTCTCATTACAACTTGTATTAGTTAACTGAGTCAAGAAGACTTAGTTATCTTAGGAAATTCAAGTTTAGGGCCAAAGAGGAGGCATGTAGAGCTCTCCCATGATTTTAGGGGGACTAGTTATAGTTATTTGTGAATTGTAATCAATTAACTCAACTAATTGAGTTAAATTCTGTTTAACTAGTTCTAATTGAGAGATGAGCTAGTGAGAGGTCCAGTGAATTAAATCTGATTTAATTCACAAGTAGTGATCAATTAGTTAACTAATAATTTGTTATAAATATTTATTTCATGTCATTTATAAGGAATTCCTAGTTGAGAGTGATGTTAAAAGGAAGATAACTATCAGTTGTATAATTAGAAAATTGTGCAGGTTATGCATGAGGTCATCGGGAAGACATAGATGAATCGCACAATAATTATTTGGGATTTTTTTAAATAATAGGGGCTCAATTAGCCTAGGAATGCATAAGAAATGCAGGCCAGGAAGAGGCAAGAAAGAGGTTAAATAGAGGACCAAACTTTCTTAGATCAGTGCCAGATTCGAGTAGGATAAGAGTGAGATAGCGAGCAAAGTGTAGAGGTTTCTTAGTGGAGTAATAAAATTGTATTGTTTCATGATCTTGACCATATTCAATATACATATAGTGGGGTTTTGAGAAGTTTCTTTTCCCAGATACATCTTGTGTTGTGTGATTGATAATTTTTTCTCTTACTTGTTATGTGATTGTGCGATCGTATTTGGTTTCCACAAATTGTAGGAAGGATTCAATATTTTGTTTTAGTACATTTAAATATCAGTGGAATCCCTTTGGGTTATTTATACATGTTTTAGATAGGCTAGAAAAGGAAAACATGGTTGTTGATTTCCTTTCTAGGATGCAGAAATATAATGTTGATACCCCTATAAAGGATCATTTTCCTAATGAATATCTCTTTGCACTACCCACTAAAACTCCTTGGTTTGTAGAAACTTATAAACACAATAATGTACTTCTGGATTCTCCTGATATAAAAATTTAATCTTATGTTAAATATAGAATCCTTCCACTTAATTATTTATGGAAATTAAATCACCAATTGCAAACATATGAAGAAAAATTGATCGTGCATAACAAGATGTTTTATCGGGAAAGCTTAAAGCTAATAACCCCAACTATCATATATTATATATATCAATGTAACATGTAACAATCTCATACAAATCTCAGCTCATAGAGCTCTTAGTACAATATACAATCGTCACACACTGTCATGCATAAATTTGCATATCTATGCACCAATTTCTTGCCTCCTAACAGCCTGCCTCCACTGCGCAATCCCTACTGAAGAAGATCCCTAAATGAATTCAATATTTCCTTGCCTTGACTGCACAATACTCATTGGCATATCCAATGTCTGTGTATATGCATTGAATGCATCACTATAGTCACAACTGATAGTCAAACACACCCTTTCACCTATCTCTCTGATGGGTCTCCACTGGATCTGGCATGCAAGTAGTTAACTGTTGTATTTCTTCAGTTGCAAGTAAGACACTACTTGTGAATTAATTAAATAATTAATTCACTCATCTTTCACTAGTTTATCTTTAGTTACAAATAGAATAACTGAGTTTAACTCACTTAACTGAGTTAAACTAAATAACAACTCCCTTAACTACTCTTCCAACTCTGTTACAACTATGTCACACTCATTTACAAGGAAGTGCATCATGCATGAGTCACCAACCACCCTAGAAATTGTGTAATTCCTTCATCCCATTGATGTGCCTCATATTTTCACTGAAATCAAGTGCTCCAAGAGAATAAGTTACTATTTATTGCCTGATTGTCATTAAGGGCTAATAATAATCGACATGCATTCTATTCTTAGATTAGCGATCTTTAAATAGACTTCGCCCATCTTATAAAAACATAAATTCATCCAAAGATAGAATTTTCTCAACCATCTAGAATCAGCATCTTGCTAATTTTAGAATATTCTCACCATTCTAAAAATAGACATGCACCAAAAAATAGCCTGCGGGGCCCACATAGTGAAGGTGCTTAATTTTCACTAGGCTCATCATATTGTTGAATCTCAACACTCCCTCTCAACAAGATAGGGATTATCCTTCACCCCGATCCTATCTCTATGGTTTTCGAATTTTCTCCTAGTGAACACCTTCATAAGAATATCTGCATCCTGATCTTCTGTAGGAATGTACTAAAGCAACATGATCTTCTGCTGCACACAATCTCTGATATGATGATACCAGATACCTATATGCTTAGATATATCATGAAGCACACGATTAATCAAGAGTTTAAAGCAACTCTGATTATCACAATGAATCACTGTAGGATCGAAATGAGAACTGAACAAACTGACTAGGATCTTCCTCATCCAGATAGCCTCACATGCAGCTTGACTTGCTACCATGTATTCCACTTCTGCTGAACTGAGTGCCACAAATCTCTATTTCCTGATGTACCAAGAAACAACTATGGACCCGATACTAAAAACCCCTCCTGATGTGCTTTTTTTTCTATTGGGCTGCCTGCCCAAAATGCATCCTTGAATCCATGCAACTTCACCTCATCTATCTATCTGTACCATAAGCCACACTCAGATGTGCCCCTGAGATATCTCAGGACATGCTTTCCCGCCTTCCAAAAGAGCTTGGTAGGCTTAACCATTGCTTGACTAAGCTGGTTCACCATATAGCAAATGTATGGTCTTGTATTAACTAAATACATGAATGAACCCACCAACTATCGATAGACAGTAGCATCCACTACCTCTGCTGATGTAGCCTCTTTCCTCCAGTTTCCTAGAAGAGGAGTATCCATGGGTTTGCAGTCATCCATGTGAAACTTTCCGAGTATCTCTCGTGCATACTTGCCTTGAGACACAAACAGTTCATATTCTCGCTGCCATATTTCCAATCCAAGGAAATAATGAAGGAGACCCATATCCTTCATCTCGAACTCCTTTGAAAGGTCCTCTGTGCATGAGTGTATCAGTTGATCATCACCAGTTAGTACTAAATCATCAACATAAAGAACAATGATTAAAATTTTACCCTCCACCACAATCTTGTATAGGTTTGCATCTGCCTCACTCTTGGTGAATCCAAGTCCAGTGGAATAGTTGTCGATTTGAGTGTACCAAGCACGGGGTGCTTGCTTCAGCCCATACAATGCTCTTTTGAGTCTGCACATGTGTGACTCACTGCTGAAGATCTCAAATCCTTCAGGTTGCTCAATGTACACTTATTCCTCAATGATCCCATTAAGGAACGTAGTCTTCACATCCATCTCATGAATGTGCCAACCCATCTGCGTTAAGAGAGAAAGGATGGTCCTTATGGAAGAATAGCTTGTGACAGGTGCAAAGGTTTCTTCATAATCAATCCCCTCGATCTGTGAGAATCCCCAGGCAAAAAATCTTGCCTTATACTTCTCGATGCTCCCATCAGTAGCTTGCTTTACCTTGTAGATCCATCTTGAACCTACCAATGATTTGCCAAGCGGCCTTGGAACATTCTCCCAAGCACTATTTCTGATAATGGAGTCATACTCCTCAACCATGGCATCTACCCATGTGGGCTCATACGCTGCTTCCTCAAAGGAAGATGGCTCTATCACAATACACTTGCTCATGAGAGCCATCTATCTCGTGAATAATTTAGGTGACTATCTCTGTCTACATTGTGAAGTAGGGACTCCTACATTATCTGCCGCATCAAGCTTCAGCCTCTCAGCTTCTATGATACACTTTCTTCCTATTCTGATGTTTGGTTCTACATGAGTGGACTCCTCCACTCCATGAATCTCCTCATGTGGTTGATCCACATCTAGAGGCTCATCTTTGGGAACCACAATTTCCTTCTCTACATGCAAGTGTAGCTCCCTCTCAAGCGACAACTTCATGGCTTTCTACTCATTGAATTTTATATCCCGTCACACCACATTCATCCGACTGTTTGGAAAATACACACGATAATTATGGGTTATTTCTATGTACCCCACAAATATCCCAACTTCTGTAGTTGGCTCCAGGTTCTTCCTTGCGTTCTTGGTCACATGAACATAAAAGATGAGCCAAAAAAATTTAAATGAGAAACATCTAGCTTCTTACCATTAAAAGCTTCTTTAGGTGTACTCATGCCAAGTACTCTATGAGGACAACGGTTTTGCACATAAACCGCAGCGTTGCATGCTTCCTCCCACAAGTGTATTGGTAGGCCCTAATCATGCAGCATAGCTCATGCAACACCCATGATAGTTATGTTCTTCCTCTCTGCGACCCCATTCTGTTGTGGGTTATGAGGCACTATGACTTCTCTTTGAATTCCTTCTTTGCTACAGAAGTCTTTGAATTCCTTCTTTGCTACAGAAGTCTTTGAATTCGTTCGAGATATATTCACCACCATTATCGCTCTGTAGAGCCTTCACTTGCTTCCCCAACTCCTTCTCCACCAATTCTTTAAACTCACAGAACTTTGAGAATGTTTGATCCTTCTTCTACATGAAGAAGATCCAGCATCTACAAGAAATTCATCAACAAAAATAACATAATTCCTATGTTTTGTTGTTGAAGCAACCGAGAATGGTCCACACACGTCTATGTGAATTCTCTCCAGGATCACCGAGGCACGATTCTCCTTTTCATGAAAGGTGGACTTCACAAACTTACCCATTGTACATCCCTTGTACTGATCTAACTGCGCAAGTGTACCCTTTGGAAGTCTAGTAGAAATATGCTGAAAAATCTTCAAGGCGCCATGGTGAAGATGGCCCAATCTCCTATTCCATAATTCGCCCTCATCCCAGCTCACCACTTCTTCTTCTTTGCCCACCATTGTAGCGCAGCCATCTACCTCCAGCTTGTAGATATTCTTGACTCGAATCCCTATCCTCTTGGTTTGACCAGTTGTTTTGTGTCACAGGAAAGATTTTCCCTTGCTGAAAATAACTTCATAACCTCTTTCCTCCAACATCGCTACTGAGACCAAGTTCTTCTTCAAACCTGGAACATGCATAACATCTTTCAATAGAAATGGTTTACCTAACTCCCTCTCAAAGGTAATGGTTCCAATTTTGGTCGCACTTTATCGCCCATCGTCGCCCATCTCTATATGCATTTGGAGATATTTCTCCTCCAAGTCACTGAACAACTCCTTATCTCCCGTCATGTGGAAGGAAGCACCACTATCAAGATACCACATCGATCCCATTATGCTTGAAACCAAGCATGCGATCAAAGAGAAATCAAGTTCAAATTGTGAGGCAAGGGCCTCACTATCTGCAGCTCCAGCAGCCTTCTTGTTCTTCTTTTTCTGTGGGCAGTTAGTGGCGAGGTGCCCATGTTCGTGACAGTGAAAACACTTCAACTTGGACAAATCCAGCTTCTTGCCTTTACCCTTATATTTTGAATGGGATTTCTTCCCCTTCCCTTTCCTCACTTTGGCAGCCAAAGCACAATCCTCTTCATCATCATGTTTTGATGAAGATTCATCCTTGGTACTCCGCCTTATCTCCTCCTGCACTAGATCTGACCAAAGTCGCTCCCAATCCAGTAGTTTATCCCACCCATTGACAAAGTCTTGATAACTGTGCCAACTCTTCGGAAGTCCAAGGAGAGCTAAGCTCACCAAGTCATCATCAGCAAATTTAATTCCCACACTCCCTATCTCATCCCTACATTGGAAAAACTTCGTGATATACTTTGGAATATTTTTTCCCAACTCCATTTTGATTTTTCTGAGTTTATCTTTCAGCGCCAACTTCCTATGGTCATTGCTGCTTTGGAAAACTTCTGTCAAAGCCTTCCACATTTCAAATGGAGTGGCTTTCCTATGAAGGCTTGACACAATATGGTCTTTCACACCTTCCAACATAATTCTTCTTGTCTTCACTACTTTCTTTTGCCAGACGTCAAGTAATGCAACATCCGTCGAAGTGGGCTTAAGAACATCGCTATCGATGAACTCCTTCAGACCATTTTCTTCAAGCACTACCTCCATCATGTCCTTCCAGGATATGTAGTTCGAGCTTCCCTCGAGTGCATACTCCAACCCCAACCCATTGAAATCCATTTCAATGTTTACTCAACTGTCGCACCAAGAAATTCTTGGAGCAAATTCGAATTGTCCACTAGCACAAAACTTAGCACCGCTTCAATATTGCAATCTCCAGTGACTAACACTGCTCCGATACCATGTATAAATTTATAAACACAATAATTTATTTCTCGATTCTCGTGATTTAATAATTTAATCTTATGTTAAATATATAATCCTTCCACGTAATTCTTTGCAGAAATGAAATCGCCAATTGCAAACATATGAAGAAAAATCAATTGCACATAACAAGATGTTTTATCGAGAAATATTAAAGCTAAAAACCCCAAATATAATATATTATTTATATCAATGGAACATGTAACAATCTCATACAAAGCTCAGTTCATAGAGCTCTTAGTAAAATATATAATCGTCACACACTGTCATGTAGAAATTTACATATCTATGCACCAATTTCTTGCCTCCTAGCAACCTGCCTCCAATGCACAATCTCCACTGAAGAAGATCCCTAAATGAATTTTATCTTGCCTTGCATTGACTACGCAATCCAATTTGGCATCTCCAATGTCTGTGTAGATGCATTGAATGCATCACTATAGTCACAACTAATATTCAAACACACCCTTTCACCTATCTCTCCACTAGGTCTCCACTGGATCTAGCATGCAAGTAGTTAACTATTGTATTTCTTCAGTTGTAAGTAAGACACTACTTGTGAATTAATTCACTCATTTTCACTAGTGTATCTTTATTTAAAACTAGCACAACTAATTTTAACTCACTTAACTGAATTAAACTAAATAAAAACTCCCATAACTACTCTTCCAACTCTGTTACAACTGTGTCACACTCAGTTACAACGAAGTCCATCATGCATGAGTTACCAAACACCCTAGGAATTTTGTAATTCCTTCAGCACACTGATGTGCCACATTTTTTCACTGAAATCAAGTGCTCCAAGAGAATAAGTTACTATTTATTATCTGATTATCATTAAGGGCTAATAATAATCGACATGCATTCTATTTTTAGATTAGTGATCTATAAATAGACTTTGCCCATCTTCTAAAAATAGAAATTCATCCAAAGATATAATTTTTGCAACCATCTAGAATTAGCATCCTGCTAATTTTAGAATATGCTCACCATTCTAAAAATATATATACACCTAAAAATAGCCTACGAGACCCACCTAGTGAAGGTGCTTAATTTTCACTAGGCTCATCATCTTGTTGAATCTCAACACTCCCTCTCAAAAATATAGGGATTATCCTTCACCCCGATCCTATCTCTATGGTATTCGAATTTTCCCCTGATGAGCATCTTCATTAGAATATCTACATCCTAATATTCCATAGGAATGTACTGAAGCAACATGATCTTCCGCTGCACACAATCTCTGATATGATGATATAGGATATCTATATGCTTAGATCTATCATGAAACATGGGATTAATCGAGAGTTTAATGCAACTCTGATTATCACAATGATTCATTGTAGGATCTAAATGAGAACCGAAGAAATCGACCAGGATCTTCCTCATCCAGATAGCCTCACATGCAGCTTGACTTGCTGCCATGTATTCCGCTTCTGCTGAAATGAGTGCTACAAATCTTTGTTTCCTGCTGTACAAAGAAACAGTTGTAGATCTGATACTGAAAACCCCTCCTAATGTGATCTTTCTGTCCGTTGGGTTGCTTGCCCAATCTGCATCCATGAAGCCATGCAACTTCACCTCCTCCATCTGTCTGTAAGATAAGCCATACTTATATGTGCCCCTGAGATATCTCAAGACATGCTTGCCCACCTTCCAAAAGAGCTTGGTAGGCTTAACCATCGCTTGACTAAGCTGGTTCACCGCATAGCATATGTATGGTCTTTTATTAACTAAATACATGAGAAAAATCACCGACTGTCGATAGACAGTAGCCTCCACTACGTCTGCTAATGTAGCATCCTCTTTCCTCCAGTTTCTTGGAAGAGGAGTATCCATGGGTTTTGAGTCCTCCATGTGAGACTTTTCGAGTATCTCTCGTGCATACTTGCCTTGAGACACAAACAATTCACCTTCTCGCTGCCATATGTCCAATCCAAGGAAATAATGAAGGAGACCCATATCCTTCATCTTGAACTCCTTTGCAAGGTCCTCCTTGCATGAGTGTAACATCTTCTCATCACCAGTCAGTATTAAATCATCAACATAAAGAAAAATGATTAAAATTTTACCCTCCACCATAATCTGGTATAGGTTTGCATCCACCTCACTCTTGATGAAGCCAAGTCTAATGAAATATTTTTCGATCCGAGTGTACCAAGCACGGGGTTCTTGCTTCAGCCCATACAATGCTCTTTTGGGTCTGCACACATGTGACTCGCTGCTGAATATTTCGAATCCTTTAGGCTGCTCAATGTACACTTCTTCCTCAATGATCCCATTAAGGATCGTAGTCTTCTCATCCATATGATGAATGTGCCAACCCATCTGTGCTCAAAGAGCAAGGA
This sequence comes from Pinus albicaulis, assembly GCA_034641835.2. Classification (NCBI taxonomy): domain Eukaryota; kingdom Viridiplantae; phylum Streptophyta; class Pinopsida; order Pinales; family Pinaceae; genus Pinus; species Pinus albicaulis. The sequence continues at coordinate 242,063,525 of CM076577.1, forward strand.
TGGTCCTTATGGAATAATACCGTGCGACAAGTGCAAAGGTTTCTTCATAATCAATCCCCTCGATCTATGAGAAGCCCCAGGCAACAAATCTTGCCTTATACTTCTTAACGCTCCCATCAATAGCTTTCTTTACCTTGTAGATCCATCTTGAACCTACCACTGATTCAGTTCTTCATTTTCTCCAATTTGTCTAATGAGAAGTCTTCAATTGGTTTGAATTTGGTGCATGGTATAACTGATTTCATGGCAAGGGAAAATTGTAATTTCATGGTAAAAGGTGGCTAAATCTATGGTGAAAAACTTAAGTGGTAAAAATATTCTAAGGTGGTGTATGGCTTGGAGTTTAAGACCTAGCATTAACCTAAGTCATTAATCATATGATTAAGACCTAGAGCATACAAACCTATGGTATAAACCTATGTAATAGTGTTCAAAAATCTATGATAAAACCTAGAGCAAAAGCAATGTAATGTTAAAACATGTTATAACCCTTTTGGACTTATGTAATACCATATTATAAAATATAACACATTTCACCGCGTGGAAGACCATAGGTGTGTACATGTGAATGCATTCAGGGTTAATGGAAGCAGCCATACTCCGTGGGAATTTTACTGTCGAGCAGAGCACATGTGAGCAGTCCACCGAAGACCAACCACAACGGAACCGTCATCCTAAATCCACCGTAGCTAACTGCCTAGGTGGCAGCTAGTGGTTAGACCGCCTGCGGTCACACGTTAAATGGTTCACCACTCCACCATTTCACCAGACCGTCAGGGGTTAATTTTAGTCCAAAGTCCATTTTGGGTTTTTATGATTGTATGTGCTATGTTTATTTTAAACACCATGTAACCTAATTCCAAGGTGTTTCACTTCTATTAGACAGAGAGGTGTTTGTCCACCTAAGCACACTAAATTCACTCAACAATTTTCCATTTTAGGTTTAGGGAGTTTGAGATTGAAAGTGCATAACATTTTAAATTTACTCCATTTCTCATGATGAGGAGGAGAGTGATTTTGAAGACTTGTAATCAGATTTTGTAAGAGAGAGGTAGTTTTGTTTTCAATGTATCTTGGTCATCCGGAGGCAGAATTCGGAACCGAGACAGGAGTTGGAAAGCTAGAAGAGAGAGATTTTTTTTTAGAGTAACTAGAGGTGCCTGCAAGCATGTTCAGTTTGGTGTATTTCTGTTTAAATACTTCCTTGGATCAATCCTTAATAAAATGGATGCCCATCTTGAAAGCGGACCTGAAGACGTATTCCACCAGGGACGAACTCTGTAATCAATGTTTGTTGTGTTATATTTATGTTCTTTGCTACAATTTCATGTTTAATTGTGCTTCTTAATTTCTGGATTAAGTTTTAAAATCAATTGTTTTCCTTCAGACATCCACATTAAGCGATCAAGTTAAAAATTAATTGATTGTTGGAAAATATTCAATTCTACTTCAGCATTATTTCATATCTTATATTTTGGTATTAGAGAAGTTTGTGTTGTAGGATTTTTTCCAGTTATTTTTAACCAATTCAAGGTTGTGACATGGAGAAGGAACGCTTGAGGACATAGACTCAGAATTTGGAAAGAGGAAAGTCACTCAACGATCGACAATGGGAGGATCCGATGCAGGTGAAACTCCTAAAGTGAAGTTCATGGGCGAGGAACAGATTCAAAAAATGTTTTTGAACATGCAGCAGATGTTCGGAGAACTCTATGAAGATAAGAAGGCGAGAGATGCAGCTTCTTCTTCGCATCGAAGAAGGACAAGGGAAAAGGAAAAGTTGATAAACTTCCTTATCCTCCATCATCTTCATCTTCTTCTTCTTCTTCTTCTTCTAGTTCATATTCTGAAACAGAAAAGAAACCTCAAAAATCATCTCTTTCGAAACGTGATGTACAATTTGAACTACCTATTTATGATCGTGAAATGAATCCTGAAAATCTATATAACTGGATTAAATAGTTAGAATTGTATTGTAGAATTCAGAACATTTCTAATGAAAGAACAAAAATTCAGTTAGCTACACATAGAATGGGGGGAACAACTTTAATCTGGTGGGAAATTAAAACTCAAGTAGATTAAAGTGGAAAGGTAAATTCATCTCTTCATGGTCTAAGTTTTTAAATTCTCTCAGAAAATAATTCCATCCTTTGGGATACATGCAGCAAGTTGTTATTGATTGGTAGCATTTGAGGCAAGGTAATGGGAATAATGTTCAGGAGTTCAGGAAGAAATCTTTGGCACTTAGTATTCCATTGGATACATGTGAAACTTAATTAAATTACATTGGTAGTTTACATTCATCTTTCCAACATACGTTATTGGAGTGTAATCCTAATAACTTTAATGAAGTGTGTGTTCAAGCCATACATATTGAATCAGGTGGTATATCGTTCAAGTTTTCACTGAAATCATCCAAACAGTTGGAAATCAAGGATTCCAAAGACAGCAAGAGGAAGAGTAGTTCGAATGGAAAGAAAGCAGTAACAACTCAGAAGAAAGGTGAAATACCTACTTGTACTCACTGCCATAGGATCAAACATGATGAAGCCAAGTGTTGGAAACTTGACCCAGAACTCAGAACAGAGAAGTTCCAGAAAAATAAAGGTGAAAATAAGATTAATACATCAATTCAACAAGATTTGGGCTCCGACTCAGGTGATGAAAGGAAAATAGCCACAGTGGTTTCGACAAGTAAAAGTTCTGACACTAGTTCAAGTTCTAGTACTTCTGCATCTTCTTCAAACATAATTCATATGGATGAGGATAAAAGTGTTGAGTTATTTCACATAAGGGTAACTTCTAAGCACACAATAATAGATACGTTTTTTGACAATGGATCACAGGAAAAATTAATATCTAAAGAATTAGTTAATAAATTGGATTTGGAGACACAAAATCATCCAAGACCATACCCATTAGGTTGGCTAAAATAAAATATTAAGATTAATGTCACAAAGAAGGGTCGTTTAAAATTTTCCATCACAGTTAATTACATTGATGAAGTGGATTTAGATGTGATTCCATTAGAAATATGTGGAGTAGTGCTAGGAAGTCCTTATCTTTATGATCATGATGTTGTGTTTCATAGGAAAGAGAATAAATATCACCTTAATAAAGATGGGATTGAATTCATTGTCAGGGCACGTAAAATTAAAACACACTTGGATTTAGTTATTGCTAATCAGATGAAGAGATTAATAAGTTCAAGTAAGATATATGTACTCATGGTTGTAAAATAACAACATAAGTATCAACACAAATTTTATTCAGGTTGTGAATCTCAATTTAAAGATAGTTTGGTTAAAGTGGTAAATTATTCAAAGTCTATTTAAATAAGAAAAACATCTGCCTCCTAAACGGGAAATACAATATGAGATACAATTGATGTCTGATGCCCCTCTTCCTAATGTTGGAATGTATCACATGACAACCATAGAGAATGAGGAAATAAAGAAACAAATCCAAGATCTAGTTGAAAAAGGATTAATTCGACCCAATTAATCTCCATGTGGTTCACCCATAGTTTTGGTTCCTAAGAAAGAAGGGACATGGAGAATGTGTGTTGACTTTAGGGCCTTAAATAAAATCACAATCAAGAATGTATCCCCTTCCAAGGATATATTATTTACTTGATCAGTTGAGAAATGTTGTCTATTTCACTAAGGTTGATTCACTTAAGTAGAAAATTGTCATAGCACCAATATTAGTTTTACCAGATCTTCAACAACCATTCGAAATTGAAACAAATGATAGTGGTTATGCAATGGGTACAGTTTACTTAAAAAAGGTAAACTTGTTTGTTTGCATTCAGAAACATTTTTCTAAGGCAGTTGAAAATTATCCGACACATGATAAAGAACTATTTTCTTTGGTTGAAAGTGTTAATAAATGGAAACATTACTTAATTGGTAAAGAAATAGTGATTCACACAGGTCATCAGTCGCTTCAGTACCTTCAGTCTCAGACTAAGTTGCAACAATATCTTTATTACATATGGATGGTATTTCTTCAACAATTTCACTTAGTAATTAAGTACAAGAAATGTGTAACAAAAAAAGTAGCTGATATGTTGTCTAAACCATCTTTGAATGCTTCAATAATGTTGCAGAATAGTTCTTTAAAACATGAAAGTTATTTACAACAATATAGTACAGATGTTGATTTCAAAGATATTTATGAATCACTAACTCATGGTACTTAGGTGGAAGAAGTCATATTTCATGTTCATGACAGGTTGTTATATCATCTGGGTAATTTGTGCATGCCACAGACAAAAACGGCGCATGTTATTCCGGAAGCACATTCTTCTCGCATTTCAAGACCTTTTGGTGTAAGCAAGACAATGGTGCAAACTCAAAGGTATTTTTACTGGCCTCACATGTATGAAACAATTGTTAAGTACATTAAAGGTTGTGATATGTGTTCGACAAGAAAGTGAAGCAATCAAAATATTGGTTTGTATATGCCACTTAAAGTTCTTTCACGACCATGGGAAAACATATCCATGGACTTTTTTGGAGGAATTCCTATGTCCAGGAGAGGGCGTGATTACATGTATGTCATGGTTGATTGTTTAAGAAAGATGTGCATTCTTGTTCCATGAAAAAAGCAAGTGAATGTTGAACAGACTGCACAGTTGTTCTTTCAACAAGTATGGGTTCATTTTGGGTTACCTACTTCCATAATTTCCTACTAAGACACTCACTTTATAGGAGAGATTTGGTCCACTTTTTGGGGACTCATGGACACAAAGCTGAAGAAGAGCACAACTTTTCATCCATAGACCAACGGGCAGAAAGAAGTGGTAAACAGGATAGTGATACATATTCTTAGAGGTTACTGCAACAAACATCCAATGTTGTGGGATGAATCTTTACCTTATGTGAAACATGCTTACAATCGAGCCTTACATTCTTCGACTAATCGATCACCATTAGAAACATGTTTTGGTATCTACCAAAGCCACCAATGGACTTCATGTTCGGTGAAGAAGATAAAGTGGATGGACACGAAGATTCAAACAAAACAGTTAAGTTCATTCAACGGATACAACAGATAAATGAAGAAGTGCATGATCAGTTAGAGAAGATTCAGGCCAAGTACAAAATGCGCCATGACAAGAATTGAGTGGATCATCATTTTCAGGTCAGTGATCAGGTATGGTTTTATATCAGTAAAGACAGGTTGAAAGGTGAAGGTAAGAAACTGAAACCCATTAGGTATGGTCCTTTCAATCTGGAAAAGAGTGGAAATAATGCATTTTGGTTAGATTTACCTCCTTATATGCATATTTATTCAGTTTTAAATGTAGAAAATCTGAATTTGTATGACCCTTTGATGATCATTGATCTAGAGAAAGATACACAGATTCCAAACGTTGATGATTTGGCACCTGAGTATATGAATGAGTTGCAGGAAGATATCATCTTGGACATGAATTTTCGCTCTTCAATGTGTAGAGATGTTGAAAATCTTCGAGTGGGACTCAAGGGCATGAATCCTAGCAAGGCAAGGTGGATGGAGATCAGAAGAGTGAGGGAGTTGTACCCTCACCTCATGTCTTCTTAAATCAAACTTTTGCTGGTACAAAATATTTCAGGTGGAGAGGATTGATCCAAGAGGATCTTGCACCAATTCAAATGGAAAATTCAATCTTCAGTTCTTCAATTTCTCTATTTTTACTGATGAGAAGTCTTCAATTGGTTTGAATTTGGTGCGTGGTATAAGTGATTTCATGGAAACGGAAAATTGTAATGTCATGGTAAAAGGTGGCTAAATATATGGTGAAAAACCTAAGTTGTAAAGCTATGCTAAGGTGGTGTATGAATTGGATTTTAATACCTAGCACTAACCTAAGTCACTAATCCTATTCTTAATACCTAGCTCATACAAACCTATGGTGTAAACCTATGTAACAGTGTTAAAAAACCTATGATAAAACCTAGCGCAAATGCAATGTAATGTTAAAACATGTTATAACCCTTTCAAACTTATGTAATGCCGTATTATAAAATCTAGCACAATTAACTGTGGGGTTTTAATCGTGAAGAAGACCACAGGAACGTACATGTGAATGTATTCAGGGTTAATGTGCAGTAACCAGACCGCACGGGAAGTTGAATGTCAAGCGGAACACATGTGAGTAGTCCACAGGAGATCGACCGCAGCAGAACTGTCAGCCCGAAGCCGCCGAAGCTAACTGCCTAGGTGGTAGCCAACAGCTAGACTACCCATGGTCACATGTCAAACGGTTCACCGATCCACCATTTTGCCAGACCGTCAGGGATTAATTTTAGTCTAAAGTCCATTTTGGGTTTTAACACCATGTAATCTAATGCAAAGTTTTTTCACTTCTATTAGACCAAGAGGTGTTTGTCCACCGAATCACACTTAATTTAATCAACCACTTTCCATTTCTGGTTTAGGGAGTTTGATATTTAACCTGCATAACATTATAAATTTACTCCAATGCTCATAATGATGAGGAGAGTGATTTTGAAGACTTGTAATCATATTTTGTAAGAGAGAGGCAGTTTTGTTTTCAGTGTATCTTGGTTTTTCAAAGGCAGAATTGGGAATCGAGAGAGACGTTGGAAAGTTAGGAGAGAGATATTTCTTTTGACAGTGACCAGAGGTGCTTGCAATCACATTCATTCTAGCTGATTTCTGTGTAAATACTTCCTTGGATCAATATAAAACAGACGCCCATCTTGAAAGAGGACCTGGAGACATAGTCGACCATTGACGAACTTCATAATCAATGTTTTTTGTCTTCTATCTATGTTCTTTGATGCAATTGAATGTTTAATTATGATTCTTAAGTTCTGGATTGATTCATAAAATCAACTTTTTTCCTTCAATCATCCACATTAAGCGATCAAGTTAACAATCAATTCACTATTGGAAAAGATTCAATTCTACTTTAGCATTATTTCAGATCTATTTTAGGTCAAGAAAATTATGGAGCAATATAATATAAAACATCAAAAATCCACTCAATATCACCCATAGGCCAATGGGAAAGTGGAGTCCACCAACAAGCTACTTGACGTAATACTGACCAAGATTATACACTTGCATAGAATATATTAAACAAAAAGGCTTCCAGAGACACTTTGGGCATACCACACCACATGGAGAAACATTATTGGACATAATCATTATGAGCCTTCCTATGAGAACTAAGTCTTTCTTCCAATTGAATTTCGGGTGGAGCCTTTAGAACAACAACAAATTTGGGGCTTGATTTATCTAAAGCTCAGAAAGAAAGATTAGCACAATTGAATGAGCTAGATATGATCTGAAAAGATTCCATATAAATAAAAAACATAATCCAACAACAAAGAATCAAGTGGCATGAAAAATTCATCTAAGTCGAGAAATTCAAGCGAGGTGATTGGGCTCTTATTTTTTATTCTAAGTTTAAGGATTTTGAAGGAAAATTTCAAACACATTGGCTTGGTCTATATGAAATAGATATTTTTTTGAATAATGGGGTAGTTAGAATCATGACTATTGATGAATAAAAGGTTGTCTTCCTGGTTAATAGGCATTTGTTAAATTTATATCATAAACCCTTGACAAGAGAATAACTTTTAAAATATTTGCAAGCACATTATGATCTGAAGGTAATGAGAAGGGAAGACTTTTCTTCCTTATCATTGAAATAATTGTAATTCCTTTGTTTTCTTCTAATATATCTATCTATCTATCTATCTATCTATATATATATAAAGGAGAAAGTAAAGAGAGAGAGAGAGAGAGAGAGAGAGAGAGAACATAGATATGAAAAATAAGATTGTTGCTATTTCTATGCAGAAAATCTTAGTTAAAAACCAAGGGGTTCTTGGAAACTTATATTTTCACATTCCCCTTATTTATTTTCCAACTTTGTTTTATCCCTATTTTTCTTTGAAACAATTTTTCAAATTTAAATAACTGACTTTGAAGATTTTGTTTCTATTTTAAAGAGAAATCTTCAATCAATTCCAACATTATCAAAAGTCAACAACATCAATAAAGATCAGCCACATCAGCAACAACAAGCTTTCAAGAAAATAATTGAGTTGGAGAAGTAGCTATAGAATCTGTAACATTCTTTAGGTCAACTCAAATTCTACAGTCAATAATGAACCTGCAAGAATTTTGAACCTGTGAATACTCCAAATCTATAAAAGCACTCCAGACCTGCAAAAAGGAATGCCATTAGTACCAAAAGGTATGCATATAGGGTGTTACATTAATTTCCATTTAAGAAGAAATAGATTTATAATCCTACATAATGTTTATGATAAACCCTTTATAATAATGAGAAAAAATACAACCTCATTTACATTCCTATTCTATCACTCATACTCATATCCTTATCTATCACGTCAAAATCCTTTCCATCACATATGACTTACCTAGATTCTAATGGTCCTATAAAATTGGATCTTTGAAATTGTGGCCAAACACTAATATAATAGGCATGGTTTTATTGAGAATCGTCCACTGTCTTGATAAAATATTCAATCTAACTGTAATATTTCCAATTTTCACAAGATAACTGGAATATTAGAGTTCTTAATTTTCATAATTAATTAAGTAAATAAGAGGGTGGAGGGACCCACAAAACCCCATAGATGAATAAAATCCACTTTTAGTGTGTGTATGTGGATATTTTAGATTTAGATCTACATTATGTAGTGGAGAAGCTTCTTCAATGAAGGAAGAGTGGAGATCATGGATCTTTAATGTAAAATCACAAGGATCTTGGAGGAGGTCAACTAAGATCATAGTGCATTAAAATTAATATCATAAAGCACTTATGATGAGATAGTGGAGGAAGTGGTGCATCTAATGCACACATGATGGAGAGAGTGGGAGTTAAATGTAGACATGATGGAGATCATGGAGAGATAGTGCAGTCTTCATGGAGGCTGTTAGGTCCCTATATTACTAGTGTAGTCGCTTATTGTTGTTAGTGTAGCCCCCTTAATGCCATTTTTGTACCCTTGTAACCCCAATATTGTTATTATTGTGCCCTTAAATTATTATTGTTAGGTCAGCTAGGATTCTATTGTGACCCCATGGACTCCTATATATAGAAGGATGTTTTTTCATTTGTATCATCTAAGAATTGTTCATTTATGTAATGTAAATGAGGTTTCCCCCTCGAAGTGTCTTATTTATAATGCGTTTATCTTTCTTTTCTTCTATTTTGTAGTTGATTTCATAACATTTGGTATTAGCGCTTTGGGATTCTAGGGTTTCGCTGCTCCAAACAGGTCATAGTGGAATTTTCGCTATAAAGTTTTTTCTACAAATGTTCAGAAGCTGAAAGTTTTATCATGTGAAGCCAAAATACTGAAGAACGTTTTTTAAAAATATAAGATCTTGGTTCGCAATATTTTCGAAGATATGATATGTGGAAGTTAGGGCTTTTTCAGGCTCCCTAATTTCATCTTAAAGAGGTGACCGTGGGAAAATCATCATAACTCTCTCCCTAAGCATCAAATTGGAATTATGTAAAAAGTGGCTGCAAGAAAACAGACTTTAGTTTCCTTTTTATCAATTTTAGAGCCAAAGGAGGAAAAAATGACATGTGGCACGTCGTACAAGTTCACTCTATTGAACCAATCCATAATTAGGTCATTGTTGGAGATTGGGCATAACTTTGTCTTAGAGAATATAAATCAGATCAGACCTATGGCATTTGAAATAATATTCAGAGGGCTACTACAAGACCGAATTTCAAATATTGAAGATCCAAAATCACATAGATAATTCAGTTTCAACATCGAGCTCGTCAAAAGCAAGAAAAATGTGTGTATTTTTTTCTAATTGCATAAGCCTTGTTTGAAGGATCAGTTTGAATTGATTCCAAAGGCATATTTTAGAATAGATATTAGTATTGGGTTCTAAAATGCCCCCCTAAAAATAATTCAACACCCATTAAGCCTTTAGAAGGCTCTACTATGACTCATGAAGATGAAGAATTGCAACATGACATATCAAAATTACAGGAGCAAGTGCACCAAATTTCACTCTCGCAAACAGCAAGAAAAAATGAAATGGAAGTTTTGAAGAAAGGCATTGAAGCTAAGATGGATGGTTTGAAGAAATGTGTGTAGGCCAAGATGGATGGTTTGAAGAATGGCATGGAAGCTAGCATGGAAGCTAAGATTGATTACATGGAAGCTAAGATCGATGAAAAAATGGAAAAAATGATGAATGATATAAAAGCAGACATGCCAGGTTTGACAAATTTGATACAAGAAATATTTCCTAGTGGAAAAAAGATAGTAGAGGAAACTCATGATGAGAACAAAATAAATGTTAATCGTGATTTCATAAACTCTAATTTTGGATGGAAGACCCACCATATTCCAAATATCGATATGAGGAAGTTTGATGGCAAGGATCCTGTAACATGGATACTACAGATGGAGCAATATTTTGATCTCAATAATGTGCAAAACACACAAAAGGTATGCATTTCAACTTTATATTTAGAACAAAATACATTTATATGGTATCGATGTCTTTTCTCCCATAAAAAAATTGTCACTTGGTCAATTTTTACGGAGGAAATGATAGCACATTATGAGGATACAAAGAGCAACACCTTTTTTAGCCAATTGATAAATCTCAAACAAAAGGGTTTAGTGGTGGTGCACATTGAGGACTTCCAAAAATTGAATATAAGGGTAACTGATATTCCAGAGGAACACAGGATTGCTGTCTTCATATGGAGTTTAAAGGATAACATCCAACATTAGGTTCGCATTTCGGAACCTGATTCATTGGAGAAGGGATTTAGTTTGGCAAGAAAAATTGAATGTAAAATTATGGCGACAAGGAAGCGTACCACTCACATATATAAATATTGAAGTGTTGCTACTCCTAGAATTCCACAACCTACAAGGTTGACACCAAAACAATTGGAAGAAGAAAGAGAAAAAGGGCTTTGCTACAGTTGTGATAAAAAATACACTAAAGGTCAAAAGTGTGTAGAGAATAAATTATTTTACATATATTGTGAAGAGGAGGAAGAAAATGAACAAGAAACTTCAAAAGAAGCGGATATATACCAGGAACCAACCCTAGAAGAAGAAGAAATGAGTCTGACCATATTATTTAATGCATTGGTAGGAATACCACTCCTCAAACTCTCAAGATAGAAGGACATATCAAGAAGAAAAAGGTAATAGTTTTGATTGATTCGGGTAGTACCCATAGTTTTATTCATTTTAAGGTAGCCAAGGAATTGAATTGTTTCCTATACACATCACTAGAATGTCAAGTGATGGTTGCAAACGGAGGAACTATAAATTTCTCTAGAAAATGTCATAATATCAAGCTAACCATGGGGGAATATGTATTGAATAGTCCAATTATTTCCATTCCAATGGGAGGTGTTGATGTTTTACTAGGAGTACAATGGTTACAATCTTTGGGGATGTTAGCTTTTAATTTTCAAGAAATTTTCTTTAATTTTTTTTCCGAAAGGAAAGGAATTTGAATTATGGGGTATTGCAGGGAAGAAACAAAATATAATAAGCTCTAATGTCATGAAAAAGCTTCTGAAGAAAGAATAATGAGGCGTAATTGCACAATTATGCTCACTAAAAGTTCCAACATCAAAATAACCTATTTCTCCAGATCTGCAAATAGTCTTGAACAATCATTCCAAGGTGTTTGAAACTCCCAAAGGACTCCCACCTATTCTTGATCATGATCATGCTATTCATTTGATACCAGGAATTTTTCCTCCAAAAATCAGGCCTTATAAATATCCTTATGTCCAAAAGAGCGAAATTGAACGTAAGATTGCAAAAATGTTAGAGGCTAGTATAATTCAACCTAGTCAAAATTATTTCTCTACTCCAATAGTATTGGTGCACAAGAAGGATGTATCATGGTGCATGGATCTGGATTATAGGGATCTCGATAAGCTCATTATTACAGATAAATTTCCCATTCCTATGATTGATGAATTATTGGATGAATTACATGCAACAATTTATTTTACCAAGTTGGATCTTTGTTCAGGATATCATCAAATTAGAATGAATACTGAAGATATTCCGAAAACAGCATTTCGAACTCATGAGGGTCATTATGAATTTTTGGTCATGCATTTTGGCCTTACCAATGCACCTTCTACATTTCAAAGGTTGATGAATTCCATTTTCAAACCCTTCCTTAGAAAATTTGTGCTAGTATTTTTTTATGATAGACTAATCTACAACAAATTTTGGAAGGATCATGTTCAACATGTTGATAGGGTGCTCAAACTATTGGAGGAGAAACAATTATATGAAAAAACATCCAAATGTTTCTTTGGGGTAAAAGAGGTGGAATATCTGGGCCATATTGTATCTCACAAGGGTGTTAAGGTAGACTCTAACAAAATTAAAGCCATTAAGGAATGGAAAGTCCCAGCAACCATAAAGCAGTTGCGAGGATTTCTTGGGCTAACAGGGTATTATCGCAAGTTTGTTAAGAATTATGGGAGAATAGAAGCACCTTTAACAAAATTATTGAAGAAATATGCATTTTCATGGACTCCTGAAGAAACTAAGGCCTTTGAACATCTTAAAGAGGCAATGTGCCTAGCACCGATCTTAGCTACACTAGACTTCACAAAAACCTTTATTTTGGAATGTGATGCCTCAAGAAATGGAATTGGTGTTGTTTTAATGAAAGAAGGAAGACACATTGCTTTTGAAAGTCATCCAATAAAATGAAATTATTTACGGAAAGATATTTATGAGAAGGAAATGCTATAAATACTACATGCACTAAAGAAATGATGACCTTACCTAATGGGAAGACACTTAATGGTAAAAATAGATCATGATATTCTTAAACACTTTTTGGAACAAAGACTATCTTCAGAAGAGCAACAAAACTGGGTCACAAAGATTTTGGGTTATGAATTTGAAATCATCTACAAAAAAGGGAAGCTAAATGTTTTTGCAGATGCTCTCTCAAGAAAGAATGAATAGGTGGAAGCATTGTGTCATTTCTATTTCCTACCAGATTGGATAACCAAATCAAGGGATTACTGGAGGAAGGATGAAGAAGTGTGGAATTCAAAAGTTGGAGCAAGATCCTACTATATCTGATACATTTACTTGGAAAAATGATTCCTTATGGTATAAATATCACTTAGATATTTGTAATAATTCTCAACTAAAACAAAAGAATCTATTGGAATTGCACACTTCTCCTTTAGGAGGACACTCGGGATTTTTAAAAACTTACCACAAGGAGAAGAAATTTTTTTTTTGGGATGGCCTTAAATCTGATTTTCAAACATTTGTCGCAGAATGTTTGGTTTTCCAACAAAATAAATTTGAGACAATTAAGACCCCAGGTCTTCTACAGCCTTTATTCGTTCCAAGTCAATGCTGGGAGTAGATTTCAATGGATTTTATCACAGGCTTACCTAAGTCCGACAGAAATAGTGTCATCATGGTGGTATTTGATAAACTTACCAAGTATGCACACTTTTGTGCATTATCTCATCCATTTAAAGCAATTACAGTTTCTACTACATTTATGGAAACAATTCAAAAGCTACATGGAAACCCAAAGATTATTGTAAGCGATAGAGATCCCATTTTTACTGGAAATTTCTGGATGGAATTATTTTCTTGTTTGGGTACTCAACTATCTCATAGCTCATCTTATCATCCTCAATCTGATGGTCAAACTTAGATAGTGAATAAATTTTTGGAAGTATATCTTCGTTGTTTTGTATATGATAAACAAACACAATGGGTCAAGTGGTTACCTCTCTTTGAATGGTGGTATAACACTTCCTTCCATACTGTAGAAAAAATGACCCCATTTATGGAACTTTATGGATATCATCCACCGTCCATCACATCATCCTTAAGAGAAAATTCTAAGGTTCAAGCAGTGGAATATCACATTGAGCATCACAAGAAGTTCTCCAACTCTTAAAGGATAACCTAAATTTGGCACAAAATCAAATGAAACAACAGGCAGATCAACATCGCAGCAAGAGAAGTTTTGATGTAGGAGACTGGGTATTTTTACGACTACAACCATACAAACAAATGTCCCTCAAGCAAGCCAAGAAGGATAATAAATTATTTCCAGAGTACTATGGTCCTTACAAGGTGTTGCAAGAGATTGGTACTGTGGCATACAAATTGGAGCTTTGTGCTTCGTCGCGAGTGCATCCAGTTTTCCATGTTTCATGCTTAAAGAAGGTTATAGGTGAAAAACCTCCAGTTCAAACAATATTTCCAGAATTTGATGAGGAAGGAAAAATCATATTGGAACCTGAAGCAGTCACGGAAACAAGAACTCGACAGCTACAAAATCGATCAATTTTAGAGTATCTCATCAAGTGGAAGAAATTACCCATTGAATATTCTACATGGGAGGATGAGAATTTTATATAGAAGCACCCAGAGCTACTCAAGCGTTGAGTACAACACTTTTTTAAGGAGAGGGGCATGTTAGGTCCCAATATTACTAGTGTAGTCGCTTATTGTTGTTATTGTAGCCCCATTATTGATATTGTTGTACCCCTGTAACCTCAATATTGTTATTATTGTGCCCTTAAATTATTATTGTTAGGTCGGCTAGGATTATATTGTGACCCCATGGACTCCTATATATATAATGAATTTTTTTCATTTGTATCATCCAAGAATTTTTCATTTATGTAATGTGAAGGAGGTTTCCCCCTCGAAGTGGATTATTTCTAAGGCATTGATCTCTCTTTTCTTCTATTTTTATAGTTGGTTTCATAACAGAGGCTAGTGGCCACATAGGCAACGCAGTTATGAGGTGGGCCTAGGCTATAGAAGGCTCACAATCTATATAATGAATATGAAGGCATAATAGAAGCTAGGCTTTAGATTGTTATTTATGATCTGTTTAGATCTAGATTTTTCATGCGACATTTCTATGCACGCTTATGCTATTTAGCTAAGTCTACAGTGTTGTTTAGCATAGGGTGTTTCTGAGAATAAATCCCTCCCTTACGCACTAGGGACTTCGAGTGCCTACTTTGGGAAGGTTTCTATTCAGCTACATTCATCAACAGGAATTGGTGCCATCTTCAGGAGGTTGTTTCTAGCACTTTCAGCTAGGAAACCAGTGGAGGATTCATCCTTTCACCTTGTTCTTCATGTTCAGCCTTTCAGGAGCAAAAAATCTATATCCGGCATTCATACCATTGTTTTTTACCTCCATGCAGTAGCATTCCCCTCAAGGATTGTGCAGTTCAGTGCTGTAGATCCAAAGGAGGAAGGAAGTTTTCAGCATTTCAGCTGGAAATCCTATGAGGGACCATCTCCTCACTTTGCATTCACTATTTCCACTTTTATTGAGCAGATTTGATACATTTAGTAGCAGGATAGAGAGCTTCCCTCCTTGATAGCACAGTTTTCTGAAGCTGTTGAGTATTCAGCAGCCACATTCAGTGGAGGAGATTGGAGGAGATACATCTTGAGCTTCTAGCTTGAGGACCTAGTGAAGGGATCAACCCTTCTTGCATAGATCTGATTGTACATCATATTATAGCCATCTTTGATTAGATTATGTAGTATATCTGCATACCCAGCAGTTGTATAGTGAATCCCTAAGAGGGTTATTTTTATAGATTCATAGATCTGGAAGATCCTTTTTGGGTTATCTTGGGTATCCATCATAGAGCCTGGATCTCAATTTTTAGCATCATCGGAGCTTCAGAACTACCTAGATATAACTTTATATTTCACCGGAAATTGCATTTCCAACAGTTGCAGCAGGGACAACGCAATTTTCCTTCTAGCAGTTACATATTTCCTCTTGTGGGATCATTTCAGGGTCATTATAGGCCATCTCTTTGGCTTGAGTGTCTCATATTTTGAGCATTTTTGTATTTTTTATTCCAGCTCCATATTAATAAAATGGCTAAGATATTCTGTACATTTTTATGGTGTATTTAGATTTATTATTTACTTTTCTACAGTTATTATATTGTGTTTTTGTATTACTGCATTCTCCCTTTTGGGATATTACACTAACCCTATCACCATCGAACCATTTGATCCCATTGTCCATTTCTCCATCCACCCTTGTCAAAAGAGGAGATTCAAGAGTAAATGTGCCTTGTTGACATGGGTGTCATTATTCGTTATAAACCAAATGGGGTTAAATTTCGTCAAGGTTACACACGAGTTTGAAATCAATTGTAGAAGGAAGGATAGCTTAGTTTATTTGAAACATTCAATGGGTATGAGGTTGAATTTATTAAGGCATTTTCTCATGCTTTCGAAAATGTAGAATCCAAGATTGGGGACACAAATTTGATAATTATAGTCTTTAGTGGCAGAGGTGACAGGCTTTCCCAAGAATGGCGAAGTTTGGCTCAAAAATTGAAAGATAAAAGACAAGGAATGGAAAAAATTCCTCCATAATCTAGGTATGGATAGTTAAAATTACAAGAAATAAATACTTGTAGCTGCACTTAAATCCAAATGGAGGAATCTTTTTCTAGTTATTCAAAAAAAATTGACTTGTGAAGGTTGATATGGTGACAATGTTCTTTTACCATACTTGGCTCTTAATGAATTTCATTGAAAGAAATGAGCTAAATTTTCCATATTATCTAATGTGTAGCCTTAGAAAAATGGTCTTTAGTCTATATAGAGACTCAAGGGATATTGATAGGGCTCTATACCACCATGGGTTAGTAAAACGTCTAGTAAAGGCTCACCTAAGAACCATTGGAGATGATTGGTAAAGTTTTTTGGTTAGAAATAATTTCATAGAGATATTAGAAGAGGAAGAAGTGAAAATACTAAGAGGAGTTGACGTAGAGTATTTTAAAACCCTAACCCTAAACCTGTCATCAAAGAAGAGGGTTTAACCATCAATGAACCAGTAGATATGGAAATTCCACCAGATGAAACAACGTATGATGCTACACTTAGCCAGTTTCTAGAAAAATTTAAACAGAGAAATGATAAAAAAAATTTTAAAATAAATAAAGCCAATAAAAATATGAAGAAACCATAAAAAATAAGGGATACAAAGACAATAAACAAGAAACAAGGAAAAATGCGGAAACGAGGAAAAAAAGGAGGAATATGCAAGAAGTGGTGGAGACAGAACAAAAATTAATGAGAAAATGAATTTCCAAGCGCTTGAGTGAGTAGAAATGAAAAGAATGTATGAATATTTATAATTTAGATGAAGAATACCACGTTTATACAAAAAAATTTCAAATTCTCCAAGTCCAAATACAACAAGGAAGACTCCTGAAATTGATCATGCTCAATAAAAATTTTATGACTACTTGGAGACCTTAGAAAAAAAGGCACAAAAATCTTAAATCCTTCTATCGAAACTGAATGCTTTGAGGACTCTATCCATAATGATGTTCCTGAGACTATTCCAAAGATTAATACTACTTCTCATATATAGAAATACATTATCAGTACTCTGAAATAGGAAATATATGAGTTAGAAGTATTGAACAGGCATATCAAAGATGCAAATGAAGAAGTAAGGTCACAGAATGAAGTGTTGAAAGTTAAAAATGACACTATGATGTTAAGAATGTGCCACTGATGTAAAAATAACCAAAAATGTAAGGAAAATAACAAAGGTCTCAAGAAAACAGTTAAAGGATTACAAGTAAGAATTTTGATGAGGAAACCGAGATGGTCACTCAAAGTACAAAGCAAGGAAACATAAACAAACTTGGATGTTTTAATCCAAGCATCAGAAATAGTTCAGTGACAGAGCATATCTCCAGTTTTGAAGGTTTAGTGCATGAGTACATGCAACATCCTCAACGTGGGGGAATTTTGAGGTCTTGAATTGTCCTCTTTGACATCCATTTACCATCACCTCCATATTTTTCATATATAGCTTTGCTACATTTCCAAGATACAAGGTCATATAGGACATGATCAAGCATAATAAAAGGTATCATTCATTCATAGTTTATAAGCTATTTTTTCTTTATGAAATTTAATTAAAACATCTCTATGGCTACCAAAATGTACAAATTTCATAGCTAATTGATCTTTCTGTGGCTCAGTCCATGGTTATATGGGTTCTTGCGAGATTGAAGGAGAACAACATTATGGATGGATGCCAAATGTTGATTATATGGATATTCAGCTATCATGCCTATCTGGAAAATAAAAAAGCTCGAGAATTTTGATGGTCAAACTAGAAGTCAACTCTGGTTATAATAGTCTACCCTTGTGTAGAATTTGAGGGAAACCAACTTCATCACTAGGCAAGCATGGAATCAAGCGAGCGAGAATCTGATTTCAAATGGTTGATGTGTTGATAAATATCCTTCTAATGATTTTCTCTTCTCGTAGAAAATCATGATATTTTGATTTCCTATTCCAATTCAAATACTTATTTTTCAATAAAAAAACTTGCTTTTCGGAATTTATTTCTTTAGTTGTTAAATATTAGAGACATTATAAATATTTCCTCAATCTGGAAGACGAGGATGATTGGGAAAGTGATTTAAGTTTGTAGTTGTTGTGATTCAAAACTTTTTTTTTAGTGAAAACAATCATTGTGTTCCAGATTTTAATTACAAATTCATTAGTGATTAATTTGATTTGAGTTTACACTCCCTTATGCTCGACAATAGGGCCTCCTAAAGAGTCGTAAGCTAGCATATCCATTTATATTTCATTTCTTTCGTGCAATATTGTATCTATTTTATTTGCAATTAGTTAGATATTTCATGATTCATATATGCTCTATTTTCACACTATATTCACTCATTATTTCCTTGATTGTTAGAGGATGAGCTCTCACCGTTAAAATAAAAACACCAAAAATGTGTATTTAATTAGTTTATTTCTTTTAATTTCTCACTTAGTCTCATATTTAAGTTAATGTTCATATTGGTTCTAATCACATATGTGCACATTAGTAATCTACAATAACTGTAATTTAGGCTTAATCATGTTTTTCCAAGTTGTTTTTAATTTTTCTTCTTAGTTACATTTCCTTATTGCACCATTAGAATAAGATTGGTTTCAAAGCACTTAAATTTTTTTATTCTTAGTAAAGTAAAATAGATATTTTTCAAGTCAATTAGCATAGGCTTTTAATTCTGCTTACTAGAATTAGTTTTCAATTAGGTCAACTACAATAGTCTTTTAATTTATTTCAATAGCATATGCTTTTCATTCTACTTAATAGAGTAAATTTCCAACCCGCGGGGTGGCGTTTTGTTGGTGATTGAGTGTTCTGTTAAGGCACTCGTTTGTAAAGGTCACCAGTTCAAACCCCGTGGGTGCCCATTAGGCGTAAGCCTGGGAACCTTGCTATGTATTGTCAGCGAGGGATGATGCCAGCCAGGAGGGTTTTCATTGGTAGCAGCACGATGTGATCTTGTGTGGAAAATATGATTGTATGGTTCTCGTTACCAGTTTCCCTCCTGATATTAAAAAAAAAAAAAAAAAAAAAAAAGTAGAGTAAATTTCCAATTATTGCTCTTAGAATAGTTCTTAGCATAGATTGATTTCAGTTTATTTTGATTTTAACAAGTTTTATAGAAAGAAAATGTGTGTACACTTGAATTGATAAAAAATTCAAATTATAATTTACATTTTAATTCAATTTATCGATAAAAAATATAAATCCTAGCATATACTATGCACATACACTTCACAAGTACACAAACCTTAATTTTGACAATTTAATGACACAATTCAACTAACAATTAAATTATCCAACAATCATTAGTTGTTGTTGAATGCACGGGGGCTTCACTGCGAGAGAAATACCATAGCACTTGGGTTCATATTGGGGGATATATAATGAGGAAAAAATGACATAATATATTGGGGATATATGGGGGGTAAAGGGTTTTTATATTGGCAGGTATAAAAAATGGAGTTGAAAGTTAATGAAAAAATATAAAGGGGTATAAAAAATGTTAATGAAAAAATGGATACCTAAAATATATAGTGAAAGTAGGGGCTTTCTGAATTGGAAAGGTGCATTGGGTTTATATTGGTAGGGGGTTAAATAATGTGATTTTTAGAGGTATTTTCCAATATGTAATCAAATTAAGGGTATTGTTTAATATGATATGATCACACGTGATACGTTAGAGGTTCATTGAGTGAATCCCATGTGGTTGAATGCTGCATCATAAAGTATGCTAAGAATCCAATTGAACTCCTTGAAAATATCTTAGCTAAGAATGCATGCGATGGTAACCAAGTAAGTAGGGCAAGTAGAAAGGAAAGGTAAAAAGTTAAAGGAATTAGGTAAGAATTCATTTCAAATGAATTTGATATCCTTTTTTTTTTCAAATTTAATGCATGTGTTGCATGGATGCCCAACAAGGGGTATGGTTAAGGCAGAAAAGTTTCAACACAAAAAAATTTAGTTAAATATTAATAGTGTGTGCATGCATTCAGCTGCCATGTTGAACAAATATTACATGAATGAATAATACACTCGTGAGATAAAATATGTTTAGTAATTTATTAAGATAATGCATGAAAATATGTGATGTATGAAGCAAATGTAGGGATTTCAATTGTGTTTATGAGTCCATGAATATCATTCCAATAGTTTCTAATCTTGAGACAAGTGATTCTATCATATAATGTTGAGTTTGTTGGTAAGGAACATGAAATTGAAGGATTGTTTTTTCCTAGTTAATGTGGAAATTTTGTGGAATTGTTGATATATGTAAGTAGGTTTGTCATTAATAACTCGTGGGTCATGTCAAAGGAAATAATCCTTTAGTATGTAAAAAATTATAGAATCTTTGTGATGCAACCATGGGCTACAATGGCATGATTATGTCATGACACTCATATTATGGATCATGATGGTATATATGCTTCGTGCATTGAGTGCATGCATGGTTGTATGAGACAATCAATGGCATAATTGAATATCATAAAAAGAAATATCCTCTAATAATTTTGAGGAATTATTGAGTAGTGGAATGAGTGGAATGAATCCCTCATCCTGCAAGAAAAGTGGAAGCTAATTACTCATGAAATTAGAGATATGTATATTTGAATTTTAACCCTTTGTTTGCTGGAATAAATTTTTGAATACAGTATGGAATGCTTTGAATGATTGTGATGAAAATAAATAATACAATGATAGATTCAATTCAATTTTTTTCTAAAATCAATTGAAAGTGATTGAATTATTATGTGTATAATAATTCTGAGATCACTTCCGGGGATGTTATAAATGTTGCAATGAATAAATATTATGTATGATCACTTACCACTATTTGGATGATTAAAATTATAGATTATAGTTGAAATGGCCTTGGATATGATAATAAAGGTTGAGAACTACAATATGCAAGAGTCAAACATCATGATATGAATATCATATTTATGAAATTTGATTCATATATGAAGCAAGTTTGGAAAAGGAAAGAAAAAGGAAGAATATTTGATTTAAATTATTATGATTAATCTCATGGAAACTATATGTTTTTGATACAGGTGAGATGGTGATATATCCAAGAATGATAGATGATGATTCTGAAGCTAAAAATCCTAGGGAAAAGGCCATCATGGTGACACTGGAACCTTATGACATACCTTGATCGCCATGAGTTTTTTAATGAAAAATGTGTTGTGTTATTTAGAGAAAGCTATAGGTATGCCTTGGTTGTAGGACAATCTCGAGACTCTTTCGATGCAAGGAATCCTTTCCAAGGAATGGATTACTTGAGGAACTACAAGGAATCCTTTCCAAGGAATGGATCACCCGAGGGACTACAAGGAATCCTTGCCAAGGAATGTATTTCCAAAGGGACTACAAGAAATGGAAGGCATGTGACTGCAAGGAAAGGGAGACTTGAATGAATTGGTTTCCAAAGGATCATGTACATACTTAGTGGGATCATGAATGAATTGGGTGTTTCAAAGAAAATAATGATTTGAACTTGTTCTCTATGGAAGACTTTTGAAGAAATGGACAATCATCTAATAATGTGTTGGAATGATAGGAGGTAAAGAGGTAACTAGACCATGAAAAAAATGAATGAAATTTCTTGAACTGGAAACTAAGGAGATGGAAAATGGTATTGATATGAAAGTGGCATATCCCTTATTCTACATAAAATGGTTCTACAGATAATAGAACATCGAAGATAGTGTTCCTTAAA
Organism: Pinus albicaulis; assembly: GCA_034641835.2. Taxonomy (NCBI): domain Eukaryota; kingdom Viridiplantae; phylum Streptophyta; class Pinopsida; order Pinales; family Pinaceae; genus Pinus; species Pinus albicaulis. Next base: position 242,085,684 of record CM076577.1, read on the forward strand.
GGGTGAGTGGGTTGTGACACCCCTTTCGTTACCCAAAATTTTGTAATGCAATTAAGAACATATAATGTTGGGGTTCCAACATTGATGCTATGATGTCAAACTTTATTATATTATGTAATATTTATTTTTATTAATAAAAATTCTAGAGTTCGAGAAATTGGATAGCCAATAGATTACGATTCGTTAGGGAGGGGGAAAGCTTGACTTAAGAGGAACAATATAACATGGGTGAATATTTCCCTTTGATGTTATGGTTAGTCTTCCCAAGTTAAAACTGAAAATTTAGGGAGGTGTGATTATAAAAATAAGAGGATGGAACAATCAAGGGGTTCTTCTTCTTGGTCCCTAAGCTTCTATTTTATCTCTCCTCTATTACTCTCTCATACATCACTCTCTCTCACTTAGAAAATTTTAATTGGAAACAAGTTTGGTGATAGAAACCAAAGAGGTTCAGACCTTATGACTAGTTAATAGATGTGAGCGACAGTTTATGTGAAAAGAAATGAATGTGTTGCATTTTTTTTTTCTTTGGACTAGATGGCTCTAAGGAATATAAATGATCTTGGTTGTGTATGGCACATTGAGCACTGAAGAGGGGAGAGCCAAGGGAATATAGAGATTAGATAAGGAATCCCTTATGTTAAGCATACCTACATGATATTTTTGTGAATGTGAGCCTATTCAAAGATGAAAAGACTAATCACTAAGTTTTATTTTGTGTGTGATAAGGAGAATGGTTGTCACTTTTGATGTTAAAATATAGTTTTAATATGAGTGTGTAAATACCCCTAAGTTAATTTATATTCAAGGCATCAAGATATGGAACTAGCGTGGCCAACTGTGAAAAAAATTGTAGCACATCTGATTTTTTGGTCAAGTGGAATGTGGCTCACACGACTTCAATTTTTATTATTTTTCAAGCTACAATATATAAATGTGTATTTGAGTTAATTCCATTTTTTGGATAGATGGCTTGGTGACATGCATGATTATTTATTGTTTTTGTATCATTTAATTTATTAATCTTGGTGTTGTTTGTGTCAAAAACGTTTGAAATCAGATAAGTGAAATGGGTTTGAATTCACTTGGTTGTAGATTTTTATATGTATTAAATTTTGTAACTACACCAGTTGAGGAATATAGTCTTCCTAAATTATTTTTTAAATGGGTGGTGTTGTAATTTCTGCTATAAATTTTATTTTGGGAGGTTCTAGAAGATGAAACTTTGATCATAGTGAGGCGAAATAACATTAATCATTTATTCCAAATTTCAAATCTTGAGTCAAAAAAATTTAGGAAATGTGAACAAAGGAAGTTGGGCTTCCTAAATACATATTTATATAGATCATGTTGGCATTTATGCTATAGTGTTTCTTCTAGGAGGTTCCAAAAGCTAAAACTTGGATCATAGTGAGGGGAAAACTCGTTGATCATCTGGTTAAGATTTCAAATATTGGATTGTGATATTTTAGGAGGTATGATTAAAGGAATTCAAGCCTTATGGGTTCTTCTAAAATCATGCATCAAACAAGCCATGTTGGAATTTATGTTATAAAATTTCTTTTGGGAGGTTCCAGAAGCTAAAAATTTGACCATAGTGAGGGGAACTCCAATTGATCATCTAGTTCAATTTTCAAAACATGTACTACTATAATTTAGGATATATTATCTAAGGAAGTTTCTATATTAATTTTCATGCAAAGTGTTTGAGAACTGCCTCAATCGTTTAATGATTCATTGCATACAAATTGTTTAATGAAATTCACCAATGAATTTTTTTATGGATAGGGATAGTACTAATGTATGTTAGCATTGTTGTATGATAGTACTATTGCAGATTATCTATACCTATTTGCATGAAAATAATTTGAACAAATGTGTTAAAGGTATTTTATTGCAATTTGCATACAAACTATTTGATAAAATATCTTAAAGACAAAAATCGAAACTCACATGATTAAGTGGTATATTTCAGTTAGTATGTTACAAGTAGAATTAAAGCAATGTTTCTTATTTGATTTTGTACAAAATGTTTGACAAAATTTATTCAAGATAAATATTACTTAATTAGTTGTATACAAAGTATTTGAAGAAAGGTTTATATTTAAAGTGTTTGAAAAAATGAATGAGAGATGAAAATCAATTTTTTACAAGTCTGTTTAAAATAAATTTAGAAGGGGTATGTGAAAAAGTGGTATAAGATTTTATTGTCAAGCTATTAAAAAAAGAGAAAAAATGTGTGGGTACCTTGTAACCTTTATAATTCATTGATGAAACTAGGTATTTGACACTGCAGAAGTGAGGCTCACACTAAAGACAATTGTAAATTCACATACCACTTTGAGCAAGATGTTTGATGAGCACAATCAAATATATATTGTGAAATGTTCCAAGTTGCATTGAACCACACAACAAGAGATCACAAGTATAATATGAAAAAATGAACATTCAAAGCGGTGCACTATATGCAAGGAAGCTACCCATTCTACTCATGAATTTCAATTAAATGTTTATAATAAGCCCAATTATCATACATTTTATCATACACAAGCATTCAACTAGTCAGACAACCCAACAACTCAACTAGGAAGAGGAAACGTATATCAAGAAAGAGGAAATGACTATCAAGGTCATGGAGGATAACAAGGAATTTTATATAACCATGGTGTATTTAATGGAATATTTGGATGAGGTCGAGGATGAATATAGTGTTTCACATGTTGGCAAGAGGGGCGTATCAGACCTGAATATCCACTAAAAGATAAATCTAACTTACATTTTGTAATATGTGTGGATTGGGTGATCACTCTTTGGAATATTGTCCTGAAATTCCTTAAACATTAATGAATAAGAGATTTTTCAACCTGCTCTACTCTATTCCCTAGCAAGATGTCTCAAACTCCAAAACTTACATGTCATCACAAGATCTAGAGCAAGACAATAAAACAACCCAAAATGAAATAGATAATTCAACCATTAAAAATCTCTAAACAATACCCAAATTTACAACACCATGATGATATTATGTGAGAGGCAACCAACTTCTTTAAAAATGAAGTTGGCAATAAAATGTTGAATAAAGATAATATTGAAAATGAATTTATATAATTGTTAAAAGAAGAACAATGAATTAGTTGACTAATTAATCTCCTTCATATACTTTGAGAATATAAAGAAGATCAAAGGTTGTGAAAAAAATCTATGATATTTGTCCCAAGATAAACATTTTGAAGATTAAAATCCCCAAGTCAACCTCAAAATAAATGGACATATGATAGCTCAAGTTTTTTTCGACTTTGGATCACAAGTCAATATTCTTCCCAAAAATACTTGGATAAAATTAGGAAGATCAAAATTTCAAAGAATTACCAACTATTTAAAGCTAGTAGATTAGAGATTCTTGGAAACCATTGGTACACTAAAGCATGTTAAAACTTAAATATTGGGCATCTTGACGTTCATCAACTTAGTCAAAGTATACTAGCTTATCTAGCTTTGGTCAAATGTCCATTAGCTTGGAATATGAAAGGCACTATATCTATTGAGAGAGTGTGAACAAAATTGAAAGGAAAAAATATAAATGTTGTAATCCTACTCTAACTCCATGAAGGAAAACCATGGACTAAATTATTGGTTGATGATATGGAAGAAAAATAATTATATCAATTCATGCGGGAGGAAAAAGAAATGTGGAGCCTAATGTAGTAGAAGAAATTCTTCTAGGTTCACCTCTTTCCACTAGACAAAACATATATATTGAGCTCTATGAATGGTAGATTGAAAACTATGAATCCAAGGCTAACGAATGCTAGTCTATTGAAGTAGTACGAATCAAGAAGATATGACCATGATTTCTGATAAATAAGTACCTATTGTATATGAAAGAAAACTAAAACAATATCCAACATTTATTCCAATATATCTAAAGAAGGAATCAAATACCCCTCTAAGATTTAAAGAACAAAATTCGACTTCAAATCATATTAATGGAGTCTCTAAATGAGTAGGTGAAAAAGGAATAATACAAAGTCTTGTTTATATTTTTACTAGACAAGCAGAAATATGGTGGAATACCCATGCCCCCCAAATTCAGACTTGGACAACTACTACTACATACTTTGTTGAACATTTTGGGGGAAAAAAATTATCTACAGTAGCCAACATCCCAAATTTAAGTCAGGATGTCACCTTGTAACCCACATTCAACATTTTGAAATAGAATGGAAAAAATGGTACAAATATGAGAGAGTTTGGACACAAAAGTTCCCTAATACTCTCGGAAATTTTCTTAATGAGTGATACAAATGTGAAGAATATTGAGTAGAAAAAATCCATTGGAATGAATTAAAAAGTGATTTCATAAAATAATTTGAGTTTAATACTAGTGAGAAAGAATTAATTGAATAAAATCTGCAAATTAAATACTTTATTAAGAAATAAATTCTTGCAGAAGCAATGAGAAAAGGAAAAATGAAATTTGATTCCTCTCTCACCTTGACATGAAACTATATATCATGCTAACAACCAGTCAAAAAAATAGTTAGACGAATTCAAATGTATTGTAGGGAATATTTTTTGATGAAATGGGGATCATTCAGAGAATCGAGCACAAATTAAAACAATAATTAAGATATCTAAAGAGAAAAAATAGAAACCCAAGGAGCCAGACTTCCTACCGGCATACCAATAATTGAAGCTAGGAGACTAGAAACTCAATGAATCCAAGGATCTACAATGGATGGATGTTGAATTTAAAAAACAATTGACATCTCCAATGACGATTGACCAAAAATGGTTCGACTGGGTGATTATCAATAGGAAAAAAATACCACTAAATTTATCGACCTTCTCGAGGAATATCAAGATGTATTCCCAAGAGACTATAAATACTTCAATAGACTTGTGAAGGAAATGGGGAAGATTAAAATCAACCTCATATAACAAGCCAAGCCTATTAATAAATGGCCTTAGAAATTGGATCACAAGTACAAACCAATTGTACAAAAATTATTAAAGGGATGTTATTTATTGACATCATTTATCCTATAGAAAAGTCAAAATGGGAAAATCCAATGGTCATGTAGCCAAAAAAAGCATGACCTGAAGAAGTTAAGAATTTATGTTAACTTTAATTTCCTTTAGAAATTAATAGTAATAGATCCATTCCCAACTTCATTTTATAAGGAAATTATAAATGAAGTTTCAAGGAATGAGTGTTACTCATTCATAGATGGTTTTTTAGGATATAATCAAGTACCAATAACAGAATAGAGTAAAGAAAAAACAACATTTGTATGAGAAATTTCTTCTTTTTTGTATATAATTATGTCCTTCGAACTAAAAAATGCTTTGGCAATCTTCTTTATAATTGTAATAAAATTGTAACGCTCCCTCCCACATTTACCCACTTTGACAACCTCTACAGGGTAAACATGAGTTGAGTGCCACTATGATATGACCTGACCTAGAAGTTCTAGTTATGGAAGTGGGGCCTGCAAACTGGAATTAAACTATCCCTCAGAGACTATATATCACTCAGGAGCCTACCAACCACCCCAGGTGATCAATCCCTGAGTTGGAGCTCTTTTTCAATAGGTTTACTCCCAAACACACCCATAACACTTCATGCATGTGGTTGGTAGGCTATAACTACACCCACAAGCATGCCTCCATGTAGATATGACCCAAAATCACATGTTTTGTGCATGAAAACATGATATCTATGGCACTTTTTTAGGCTAGCTTCCAGAACATTTCCTGAAACTGCCTATAACTTTGCAAAATCATTACAATAACGATAACAATGCTAAAAAATCAAAAATTGAGCAATATCTTGACCTATACATGCCTAATACATGATAGACATTTCATCAAACGTATGATAAACATAGAATCTATAGGTCATGAATGAATATCTGATATTAAACCTTTGAACTTCATTTTAGAATCGCCAAGAAGGTCCAGTGCCCTCTCAAGTAGCTGCAACAACACTTGTTATCCCATGCATTCATAAACCACCTAATAGCTTATCAAATCATGAACAAGATCCTTAGTAAGCGCACATCATATAACTGTGGATATAACCAACATATAACAAGAATAGAATCCATGAAAATATAGCCATACAATCCACACATTAACCAATACAATTACTCATAGGTCACAATAAGAAAATAGTTCATATTCACATAAGAAAATGTCAACCAAGTCAGGGACTTCCACGTACCACCCGACCATAGATTGGGCTAAACCAAATATCTCTTTCATCTAATCACCCCCGAACCATATTCCAATTATAAATTTGGGATCATAATGGTTAAACCAAAATAGAACCAACTAAGGGTTCTAGAGGCCAAACCACCTCAACCCTCAACCACGGTGATTTCACCTAACCAATTCAAAAATCAATAACATCCACCATATTGGTCACTTCCCAAGGTGTTCAGGGCTCTAAGGATTCCATCTCAACCCACAACCTCCAGGGACCCAAGATGTTACAAGGATCTAGAGAGCTACCATCTCAACCCATAGCCTATAGGGACCCAAATTATTCTAAGGCTCCAAAGAACCTATTGCAACCCATAGATATATGGAACCTGAGAACCAATCAAAAAACCAAATAGAGAACCCCCTACATCATGGATATCCAAGAAATGGCAAGGCAAGTCTGAAACCACTTTTAGTCTAGGAAAATTTTCATGCCAATGACAACACATAACCAAGGAACCACATGCATATACCATGCATCCAAAAACTAGCAAGGAAATCACACATGCAACCTGCTACCTACAAAGTATCCCGACTGTATTTGCTGATCCAACCTTCTCTTTTGTTTCCCACCAATGCCTTGGTTGTACTTTTCTTTCTTTCTACAATCCAATTGAATTCTTGAATGCTCCAAGTATGCAAGAGTATGAGAGAATGAACAAGAGCTAAACTAAAAATTGTCAAAAGGCTAGAAACTATTGAATCTTTGATGCCTTTTTATCTTTGATGTATCCATTTTCTTCATTTTCCTTCAATTTCATATAATTCCCCTTACATGCAAATATGTGTCTCTTCACCTTCATTTTCCCCTATTTTCCTTTATTATCATAATTAAATTCCATTTATAGCCTCTTTCCTTTGCCAATGCATTTTCCAATTTCCATAGCCATTAATAAACCACAAGTGATTCCCACTATGATTTTTTCCCACCATTCAGCTTGGAATACATGTCCCATGACCTTGGTATTATTTTATTTACATGGAAAATCAACCAGGGGTTGTTACAAACACCTCCCCCTTGGTGGAACACTAACCTAGATGTTAGATGAAGCTTATAACTAGAAAAAATTACTACGTATGGATCTTTATATCACATCTCAAGGCAGTATCTACTATAAAAAACTGTTGAAACGTGATAAAACATACCACTTATTGTAGATTTATAAGAAAGCTTGATACAGTATTTACAATAATATACACATATATACATATTCACATTTTCTTCAACCAAAAAATAAAAAAATATGATACCGGCATCAACAACAAGGGAATCAAGAAGCTCACACCTCCACCCTCAAAGTAGTACCAGGATTCACCTCCTTCCCAGGAAGTCCAGAATCCACTACTAAAATCAAAGTCTATTTCAATGTCTAATGCCACAATACTTGCACTACGTGTTCTCTCAGTGAACAATTATTAGCTCATTGTTCCAGGGCACACTCCTAATGTTCCTACGATTCCATATGGAAATTTTAATGACCAAAAAATATTTTATTCACTAGTGTTCCCTTCTCAAATTCCTAGTCCCTCGGTAAATCCGGTCACCCCCTTCTGTACAGTCACTCACATTCCAAGTTCCCTGACATCCCCTTCTTTTGAAATTAATCCCCTAGCAAGGTTTGCCCACATCAGAAGGTCCAAAAACCAAGGAATATCCCTTCCTCAAAACGATCATACGAATCATATCATGTTCATGGAAATCAATGGGCACTATTGGGTACCAATGTCCCACAATGTGTTGGGTGTGGAGCCCGATTTTCATCCTGATTCAAAGATCCTTATTTCATCCAGATGCATACCCCAGGAAAATTGTACACCCCTGCAACGGAGGGGTGCAGGGGAATTATCCCTCCCCCGGGTTGGGGGGCCTCCTGGGCCGGGAGGTCTAGGGGCTGCCATCCAACCTGGGCCGGGGTTTCCAGGCGCCGCCCCTGAAGCTAAAAAATGATGTAAAATTGCATTGTAAAAGTACAGTAATGTCTAGTCAATCTGGGTTGTTCATTAGGCAGATGATCTGACAGTAGAAGTTATGTTTAATTTAGGGTTTTTTTCCCTAGAAGGAAACCCCCTGATTATATGAGGGCATTGTATTGCGGCTGTGTATTGTATGAGTATTCTCAGAGCGAGAAAAAAATAGGGAGACTGTGAGAGAGAATAGATGATATTACAATGGATCTACTGTAGGTTGTGTCTCTTCATTTTTCTGGATAATAGAAAGGAAGGACTAGCTATTCGGGGTGGACGTAGCCCAAACTGGGTGAACCACGTATATCTGTGTCTCTCTATTTTTATGTGTTTTCTGTGCTTGTGTTTTCTGCATATTTTATGTGTTTCATTGCTCTATAATATATAATTTCCTAACACAATGGACTCGCTCCTGAAGTGCTTTACCATCATATTGTTGCATGCTCCAATTTCTTTACTGTGGCTACTAACACTCTTGCAACTAGTTCCAACCATTGAAACTAAGCATTTTCCATGCTTTCTTGTACCAAGCACATAGGTGTTATTCGACTTAAAATGAAATGTAATAAATTCAAATCATAACTCAACAATGAGGTGATATCTACAGCTCTATTTAATTCCTATCATAGCAAGTCAAATTATCTCTTTGATCAAATCATCATGTATAAAAATATCACGTCCGATTAGCTCAAAACTCAACCATCATAAATAAAAATCATAGATTATGTGCATAGTTAAAAACTAATAGAAAATATTGATACTTATCTTCAATTTTTTCTTTGCTTATGCTTTTTTTCTTTATCCTTTCCATACACACACTGGATCGGTTACCAAACCCAACAAGCACCCAATGCCTTCCCTTCTCTTGACCACGTACACACACTAGATCAGTCACCAAACCCAGCAAGTATCCAATGCCTTCTCTTCCATATGTATTATCAACAACAATGGAATCCAGAGACTATAATTCCTCTACCCTCAATATCACCAAATCAATATTGGTCTCAACCCAAGTTGTCCAAGGCTTCGAGATTACTATCTCAAACCACAGCCTCCAAGGAACCCAAGCTATTATAGGGCTCCAACACATAGCATCTAGGGAACCCAAGCTTTTATAGGGATCCAACCCATAGCCTACAGGGATCTTGAGAACCAATCCCCTTCACAACACACACACATACACATACACAGTGTAACAACACCACACATACACCTAGACATGGTGTACAACACAACACATACACCTACACACAGTGCACAAAACAACAAATATGTCATAGTACAACGAATATACAATACAACATGTACACAACATTGGTATTTAACATCCATAAATCACACTGTCTCTACCAGAAAACCTTGCCTCTAGTGTCTTTCCCATCCCTTGTTGTGTGCATCCACAACCCAAGTTCCATGTTTGTGGCTCTTTCCATTATCCATGCTTGTCCCAACATGTTGCAGATCATATTTTTTTCATTATGCTAATGTATCCTTCAGTATTTCCTACCATAACATAAACATAGGCATAGTTATAAGCACATAATATCAAATCATATCCACATGATACTAACCTCATAGATCTTCCAAGGCTACTCTTTCCACTTTATTGCTCATAAATCCATGAACTTTTTCATGCCATCCACATGCATAAAGCAACCATTCTTCCAAAATAATAATCCCTAATGACCCTGTCATAAAATGGCACACACACACATATATATAAACATTAGCATAATCATGATCACAACACAATACTAGTGTTCATAAGGTTAAGGTTAAAATAACTTCCTTTATCCATGCAACACATGCACAACATTTAAGAACAAAATTTTCCAACTTAGCCAAGGCATTTGATACCTCAAATCCATGTGCTTTACCTTACCTCTTACCTTTATCATGTATTTCCTTCCATTGTCCATTTTTTCCCAATGGACCTAACCATCCCAACCCATTTTCATATTATTTCCATTAGCTTCCCCTTTATTCATGCACTGGGCTTCATCTAGGTCTTATATTACATGTCTGGTTTCATTCAGCTCTCCTAAATCTCCATTAATTTTCTATTTCCCCAACCAATTCCAAAACACCCTAAAAAAATAAAAGGAAATAAAAATAAGAAAGCAAGAAGAAAACCATGGAAAAATAATAACAATACTACACCACAAAAAAAGTGGCATGGACATTCACTAGACACAATCAAAACCGAAAATCAAGCACAAACAAATCAAAAAACACCAAAAGAACAAGACTCTCAACAAACACCATGAATCAACCCCCATGGTTCTCAATTATTCCAAGGAAAATTTCAACCCGATCCTTCTTTAAGATCTATGTTAGTCTATTTTTCCATGCAATTCCCTGCATCATACTTCCATAAACACACAATTGTTAGTGCATAAATAAATATCACAACATACCAATTACCTTACCTTTTTGTATCAAACACACTTCCCTGCAACTGAACACATGCATATATCATCTCTTAAGGGACTCCAATTCCCTTGACAAATCCAACCATAACCAAAAACTAGTTATTATACCTGCATCTAATAAACTATCTACTATGTAGCTTCCTAATCCCAAAAGTGCTTCCATGCACTTTACTTTCTCTATTACTTAGTCCTAGAGCATGAGCTCCTTCCACTGCAAGATGAATTTAGGCTCTGCCTCGAACTCTCCCTATGGTTCCACTTCCACCTCAATGATATTCCTACCTATTATCCATTTCTACATAGATTTGGGGAATACTTTGACCTACACCCCCAAATATTTGTGCCTCCTATGCATTGTATATTTGAGCACTGACATGCATCCCACTACACCACTCTGATACAAAGGGAAATACTTCTTGTGATTATCTCCATCATAGGTTCAACACCACAATGGTTCTTGGCCATTTCCTTTACTATGTTGCTCCACAAGCTAAGACCCATGTCCTCTCTCAGCTGCACTAAAATCTTATAAGGTCCCACATTTCCTTGTCACTAGAATCCTGAGATCATATAATTTCTTGGACTTTCTGTCATGGTATGTCTTAGACAGATACTTCTTCCTGAATATTCTTTCAAACTCATCTCATGTAGTCATTTTTTGTACCTTTTAACTTAGTCAACTCACCATCAAAAGTTGGAGGGTGTGCTTTCTTGAACTCATCCTACAAGGATGATGGTGATAATGGTGATGATGTCTCTTGAAACCAGAGCTATAATAAAATATATGAGTTTTATCCCTCCTGTTAGGTGTATCCGAGGATCTTCCACCTCTAATGGTATCATCTATTTCCATCATGTACTCCTTCCATTACCTATTGCCCTCTACACTCTTTGTCTTTTCTTCTTGTCCACAACTTGTCCCTAGTTATCCCTACTTCTGCAAATTTGAAAGACTTCGAAGAATCACTTCATTAACTTATGCTTTCTTTTCCTAAGCCTTTGCAAGTATTTATTTTGTCTCAATCAACTTCTTATCATCTGCCTTACAACTTTTATCTCTGCCTTCAAACTTCTCAATGTGTCTACCAAACTAGGATAATTTCCCTCTCCCTGATGCTTAACTAATCTCTCCTATCCTATCAAGGTCTCTTCCAGTCTATACGAATAGTTGTATGAACTATACTCAAATATTCTACTCTTCATCCTTTTTCTTCTATTGTCCTACAATATTCCATGTTAGATAAACCAAATAGATACATAATAAAAATCATTAATCAATGTATTTCATAGGAGGCTATACATCTTCATAGGTCAATCCATATTAGCACGATACATAATAATATCAAAAAATTAACCACCATGACTATAATAATAATTCATATCCCTCCAATACATATAAAAACAATTTAACTATCATGCATGACTAACAGATGCACTTGCATATGATTTCACTAATAAAATATCATTTAGCATTCATGTTGTTGGGAAAAAATACTGAGAGGGGGGGGTGAATCAGTATTTACTGCATAATCAAATCTTTTTACTTTTTCATTTCTTGAAACCCATACGCTACTTTACTTCAGTAAACTTGCGTATATACGCGGATCCCCTTTATGAAACTAGCGTATACACAGAGATTTAGATATGTCATTAAATCTTCACTTAAACCATTCCATCATTTATTCATCAGATATTCAATAAACAGTAAACATGTGCAGTAAGAACAGAATAAACCATCACACAAAGCATCACCCATGAACACCAGGATTTTTAGGTGGAAACCCAAATCGGGAGAAAACCACCGCTGCAGTTGCTCAGCCTTCAATATTTTATTATAGAGAAAACATCTTACAACATATGTGCCGGCGCAGACTTGACCAGCACGCAGGCACCCACCTGCGCTCGTTTACCAGCCTCTCCTGGAAGGGAGCTCCAACCCCCTGACTCGTTTACCAGCCTCTCCTGGAAGGGAGCTACGACCCCCGATCTCGTTTACCAGCCTCACCTGGAAGGGAGCTACGACCCCCTGACTGAAGGCTACAACCTTCAGCACCACCTTGGACCACGTTTCATCAATTTTCACACTGGATCCAACAACTTCAATAGAACAACACTTGCAGGCCACCTTTCATCATATTTTCATACTAGACCCTTTCCATACTTTTAAGCACAAACATACATCACCAACAGATACATATCAACACAGATCAGATAGCAGAAACACAGTAGAGCAGATCAGATATTTCATACCCCTTGCTTCAGCAAACCCTAGTTTGCATACGCGCTTTCCCTTCACTGATGTCGCGTATATACGCGCTTCCGTCCACAAAAACCAGCGTATACCTCAGTGTATATTTTATTGCGCATACGCGCTTTCTCTTCGCTGAATCTGCGTATATACGCGCTTCCTCCGCGGCGAAGTAGCGTATAGATCTTCAATCATTACAGAGCAGCATACTTCATCAGATCAGATATTCAGTTCAGATCTACCCTTTTCCTTCAGACAAATGTTCGCCTAGATGTTCGCCTCATCACAGATCTAATCACTCCATAAACAGATCTAGCAAATACAAGTACATTTCAGATCTAAAGATCCCGCTTCATCATTTCTTCATAAGTGCTTCATAGATTCAGATCTATCATCAAACCTTTACCCTTTCCATACAGATATACTTCATAGCGAAGTATTCATTCAAGTTCAGACATCTTGCTCTCACACTCATAATTTGCACAATGAATTTCTTCTCCTTATATATGTTTACCCTTTGTCAATACCATGAGCCCCTTTTTCAATACCATGGGCCAAAACAATACCATGAGCCCAAAACTACCTGGACGGGGTCAATTAGGCGGATCATTACCCAATACCATGGGTCAATACCATGGTGGTTACCCTTGGTTTTGCACTTTTTGAGCGCTTTTAGCCCATACGCGACTTGGCACGTTCTTTTCCGCGTGCATACGCGACTTCCCCTAGGCCAATCCGCGTATACCAAGAGACATACTCTTTTTCATCATAGATTTAGCACTTGCTGACTTCTTTTCTTCACTGCTTTCTGTACACACTGCAGATACATCAGATTTACTTCATCAAGAACATATTCTATCAAGCACAACTTCATCAAGTAAGTTGCCATCTTCTTCATCAAGTGAGTTTCCTTTCAAGGACAACACTTAGCATCATATTGCTAACTAACATCATATCACATCATATTTACATCGTTTACCAAGTCCATCAAGTCAAGCATAACTTCATCAGGTGTATTGCCATCAAGGACAACACATGTCAACTATCACATGTCTTCATCTTCATTCAGTGGGTTGCCATCAAGGACAACACTCTGCATCATATTTCCAACAATATCCCCCTTTGGACTTGATGGCAACCATGATGGTGTTTGGTTACCACAACAGATAAGTACAGTGACACCATGTCACTCTCCCAATTCTTTGACACCATTATCTGCATTCAAACACCATTTCACTCTCCCCCTTTGACATCAAGGGCAAAGGGAAAAACCAATGTCACTCTCCCAAATATGTGACATCATTTTGTCTCTTCATTCAAAACCATGTCACTCTCCCCCTTTGACATCAAGGGCAAAGGGCGGATCAAAAACCAACATTCTCCCCCTTTTCTCCTCATGTGGAAGAAACATTCTGCAGATCTGATATGTGCTGAAGTGGCCAAGCTCCCCCTGAGTTCATGCTGAATCTTCAAACATATTTTTCAATAAAGTACATGACTCAAAGACTTTCCTATCACCAATGACTCATACTTACAAAAAATATCCAACCAAGTGGATTTACATATGAGACTCAAGTACCCAACCAAGTGGGTTTACACATTTGACTCAGCTACCCAACCAAGTGGGTTTACAAATTTGACAAGTCCTTACATGACTGAATATTACAATTTTACATCATGGGTCTTAACAAG
>CM076577.1:242100387-242247892 GCA_034641835.2 Pinus albicaulis
CAAGCTCAGATATCTTGCACCCACACTCATGATTTGCACAATGAATTTCTTCTCCTTATATAGGTTTACCCTTTTCAATACCATGAGCCCCCTTTTTCAATACCATGGACCAAAACAATACCATAAGCCCAAAACTACCTGGACGGGGTCAATTAGGCGGATCATTACCCAATACTATGGGTCAATACCATGGTGGTTACCCTTAGATTTTCACTTTTTGAGCGCTTTAGCCCATACGCGACTTGTAACGTTCCTTTCCGCATGCATACGCGACTTCCCCTAGGCCAATCCGCGTATACCAAGAGACATGCTCTTTTTCATCATTCTCTGAGTACATTCTGAAATCCTTTCTTCATTGCCTTCTGTAAATACTGTAGATACATCAGATTTCCTTCATCGAGGACATATTCTATCAAACACAACTTCATCAAGTAAGTTGTCAACATCTTCATCAAGTGGGTTTCCTTTCAAGTACAACACTCAACATCATATCATCCACAATCATCATATCACTTCAGATTTACATCATTTAACAAGTCCATCAAGTCAAGCATAACTTCACCAGGTGGAGTGCCATCAAGGACAATACATGTCAACAGTCGCACGTCTTCATCTTCATTCAGTGGGTTGCCATCAAGGACAACACTCTGCATCATATTTCCACCAATCTCCCCCTTTGGACTTGATGGCAACCACGATGGTGTTTGGTTACCACAGCAGATAGATACCATGTCACTCTCCCAAATATGTCACATCATTACCTTCTCTTTATTCAAACACCATGTCACTCTCCCCCTTTGACATCAAGGGCAAAGGGCGGATCAAAAACCAACATTCTTCCCCTTTTCTCCTCATGTGGAAGAAACAGTCTGCAGATCTGATATGTGCTGAAGTGGCCAAGCTCCCCCTGAGTTCATGCTGAATCTCCAAACATATTTGTCAATGAAGTACATGACTCTATGAACTTCCTATCACCAAAGACTCATACTTACATCAAATATCCAACCAAGTGGTTTTACATATAAGACTCAAGTACCCAACCAAGTGGGTTTACAAAATTTGACTCAGCTACCCAACCAAGTGGGTTTACAAAAATGACAAGTCCTTACATGGCTGAATATTACAATTTTTACATCATGGGTCTCAACAAGACCTTTTCACCAAAATATAAATATGACCATTTATGACCAACACCAGAAAGTCCTCAAGAAAGAGAACATATTTCAGAACCATAATAATGCCAACACTGCATTATAGTCAGCAAAGCTAATGCTCCTCCTGAATCTGTGCAACCATGCATCCTTTTCATATGACTAAGGCTCCCCCTTAGTTTGTGCAACCTGAACATTTTCACCAACAAATCATCAAGGCATCTTCATCAAAACATTAGAAACAGATTTATGAGAACTCGAACACCACCAGAGATACCAAACAGCACTGCAGTTGTGCTGAAGAGAGCTGAACCAACCAAGAATTGTCAGCAACCAACCATACGCGGTTTTATGTGCAGGAACTCGCGTACATACGCGACTGTGTTTCAGGAAACCCGCGTATCCTAAGACACCTTCTAAATTTCAACCAGATCTGATTCTTTGTAATGCAAAGACAGTGTTCAGCTTCTTTCTGAGATATTTGACTGCTTCCCTGGACTACAGATATAACAGAATAGTGTAGTTGTGTCTTCAAGCGTCATCCAATGGTTGTAGCATAAGCCCATTAGTAACTAAGCCTTCGGATCCTTTGCAGCATCAATACATTCTTTCCAAAAGAGATTATCATATCAGAACGGCATCTTCAGATATGTGTCAAGCAATCATCCATGTGGTCCAAAATCACCATGATCTTCAAGATGTAACATGAAGTAACATATGTAGGCAAAAGATCTCAACCATAGCAACCAAACTCTATATGATCTGAAACAAATGATATCCAACTCATCCACACAAAGATACTTATTCAACAACTAGGGCTCAAAATCTTATCATAATAATCCATGTACCAAATCATCATCATTTGAGCATGAGTATCACCAAGACCAAAGAATAAGCAGTCATATTTCCAACAATGCAACCATTAGAATTCAACCTACTACTCCCCCTAAACCAGTGCTTCTTCCTTAACTTCTGCAATCTGAGATACCTTCAACAGCAAGTCATCAATAACAATCTCTGCATGATCTGTCCTCATCTATGAACTATAAGACTTTCATCTCAACAATGAATGCTCTTCATCATAAAGCAACCAGGCTTCATCCATAATATTCAACACAAGAACCCATGCATCATTTCATTATCATGAGTATAACTAGAATGATGCTAACAGTGCAATCATCAGCAGTCAGAATGATGCTCCCCCTGGACCTCTGCTTCAGATCTTCAGCTATCAGATAAATTTTCTTATCATCAATGCATACGCGACTGCGTCTTCTGGAACTCGCGTGTATACGCGACTTTAGTTAATGGAACCTGCGTATGGAAAGTGAAATATAGAAAATTTCACACTTTCATCTTCTCCTGCAAATTTACCTTCTGTTCCTGTCCTTTTCCACACCTGATGCTCTGTTAGAAATACATATAGCCAGACTAATCAAATCAACCATGAGAGACGTCATACATTGCTCCACCTGTGACGATACATTACTAGATCTCATAATGTATCTCACATCATTCCTGCAGTCAATCAGAGAAGTAAGCTTCAGAAGCGGATGACTGCAGTAGGGTCAGAATTCCCTACGTTTCTGATCGGTCCTCCTTCTTTTTCCAAATTTGCTTGAACTTTCTATTTGAGTGCTGGAAGTTATCCACTTTCCCATATCTGTTCATCCTGCATTCCTTTTCTACATGTCCATACTTATTACAAGCATAACATCTGATGTGGTCAGAAAAATAAGCATAAGAATCATAATGAGTATTTCTATTCTTCCTCCTTTTACAATCAGCTCCTTTGTGTCCATACTTGTTACATGAAAAACAATATCCCTTGAAGAAACCAGAGTACCTTTCTATGTAGGAACTGTTTGTTTGAGGCTGAAATGATCTGCTCCTGCAATTTGCTGCAACATGTCCATAATTATGACATTTAAAACATTCAACGTCCTTGAATGAATTCCTTTGAGAATTCATGATTGTTGGTTGAGCTTTTGTCTCTTTCAACACTTCAGTTTTTGCATTGACATCCTCTGAATTTTTGGCACTTCCTTGTGAGCTAGATTCTCCTTTAACAGTTTCATGGAAACCAAGACCATGTTTGATAGCAGGAGACCTTTGATTACTCAGAATATTGTCCAAAATGTTAGTACTATCATGAAACCTCAAAAGTTTAACCTTTTCTTTACCTTTGAGAATATTTACCTCAACCTCCAAGGCTTGACATTGCTTTGTCATGCTTTCTTCTTTTCTTCTTCCATCTTCAACTTGATCCTTCAGATTTAGGATCTCTTCTTTCAACCAATCTTCATTTCCTTCACATGTTTGTTGCGGCTCTTCATTCTTCTTATTTGATTTTTCCAGATCTTCTTTGAGAGAGATGATTTCTGCTTCAAGGCCTTCCTTTTCAAATGATTGTAGAGGTTCCTTATTTTTCTTACTTGATGCTTCTAAATCTTCCTGAAGATAAATGATTGCAGCTTCAAGTCCTTCATTCTTCTTGCTTGATTTTTCAAGATCTGCTTCTAGATATTTAATTCGATTGGATGCATAAGTATGAAACCTTTGATATTTGTCCATCTGTTCATTCAGCATTTCTATTTGATCTTTCATTTGTGAGATCATCTCTTTATAGATAGTTTCTTGCTTATTGTATGAACTTTGTAATTCTTCTTCTTTAATCTTGAGAGCTTCTTCTAGATCCACAACTTTACTTTCACTATCTTTACTATTGTTTGCACAAAGAAGAGTATTACAAGTGGCCTTCTCCTTTTTCTTCTTTGCCATGAGTGCTTGTAGATCTTCGTCAGAATCTGTTTCATCTTCTTCAAATTTTGCTATACATGATTTCTGAGGTATCTCCTTTCCTCGAGTAACCTTCTTCTTTTGCTTCTTAGCCATGAGCACTTTTAGATCTTGGTCAGAATCTTCTTCATCTTCACTGGATACTTCATCATCATCTTCTTTTGCATAATAACTCTTTCTCTTTTCAAATTGTTTCCCTTTACCATGCTTTTCTCTATAAGGACATTTAGCAGCATAATGACCAACTTTTCCACACTCAAAACATTTGAAGGGAAGCTTACCTTTGAATCTTCGAGTACCTAGTTGGAGCTTTCTCACGAAATTTGCTTCTTCTTCATCGGATATATAGCTGGATTCTTTGACAACTTCCTTTTCCTTTCCTTTTGTAGATGCCTTAAAAGCATCTTCTCTTACTTGAGAAGGACCTCCTTGTCTCATTTCAAAAGCAGTCAGAGTGCCATGTAATTGAACAATAGTAAGCGATTGCAGATCTTGCCTTTCTTCAATAGCTGAAACTTTAGAGTCAAATTTTGAAGTCAAAGATCTTAAGACCTTTTCCACCAGAGTAGTATCAGTTATGGTTTCACCCAAATTTCTCATCCGATTTACAATATCATCTAGACGAAGAAAGAAGCTGGCAACACTTTCATCACTATGCATCTTCAAATTTTCATATTCAATTCTAAGAGTTTGGAGTTTTGCACTTTTTACCTTTGTGTCTCCTTCATAGCTTAGAATGATTTTGTCCCATATTTCTTTTGCTGAATGTAGTTGCATCACTTTAGCAAATTCTGATTCAGACATGCTTCCCAATAAGACGTTCACTGCTTTGGCATTGATTTCATACTTCTTTCTTTCAGCTGCATCAGTAGGAATACTTGCCGGGTATTGATAACCTTCTTCCACGATTGCCCATACATCTGCACCAAGACTTTGCAGATATGATTTTGTACGTACCTTCCAGAATATCAGATTGCTTCCATTGAATATAGGTGGCTTTATAGACATTATTCCTTCTTGACTTCCCATTGCGACGGATCTCCTTTAAGCGATCAAGCTTCTGCACAAGGACCTGCTCTGATACCAATTGTTGGGAAAAATACTGAGAGGGGGGGGTGAATCAGTATTTACTGCATAATCAAATCTTTTTTACTTTTTCATTCCTTAAAACCCATACGCTACTTTCCTTCAGTAAACTAGCGTATATACGCGGATCCCCTTTATGAAACTCGCGTATACACAGAGATCTAGATATGTCATTAAACTTCACTTAAACCATTCCATCATTTATTCATCAGATATTCAATAAGCAGTAAACATGTGCAGTAAGAACAGAATAAACCATCACACAAAGCATCACACATGAACACCGGGATTTTTAGGTGGAAACCCAAGACGGGAGAAAACCACCGCTGTAGTTGCTCAACCTTCAATATTTTATTATAGAGAAAGCATCTTACAACATATGTGCTGGCGCAGACTTGACCAGCACGTAGGCACCCACCTACACTCGTTTACCAGCCTCTCCTGGAAGGGAGCTCCAACCCCCTGACTCATTTACCAGCCTCTCCTGGAAGGGAGCTACGACCCCCTGATCTCGTTTACTAGCCTCACCTGGGAAGGGAGCTACAACCCCCTGACTGAAGGCTACAACCCTCAGCACCTCTATGGACCACGTTTCATCAATTTTCACACTAGATCCAACCACTTCAATAGAACACAACTTGCAGGCCACGTTTCATCATATTTTCAGACTGGACCCCTCACGATTGCCCATACATCTGCACCAAGACTTTGCAGATATGCTTTTGTACGTACCTTCCAGAATATCAGATTGCTTCCATTGAATAGAGGTGGCTTTATAGACATTACTCCTTCTTGACTTCCCATTGCGACGCATCTCCTTTAAGCGATCAAGCTTCTGCACAAGGACACCGCTCTGATACCAATTGTTGGGAAAAATACCGAGAGGGGGGTGAACGATTATCGCATAATCAAATCTTTTTTTATATTTTCGTAAACCCATATTATATTAGCCGCAAACTTGCGTATATACGCGGATCCCCTTTATGAAACTAGCGTATACGCAGAGATTTAGATATGTCATTAAATCTTCACTTAAATCATTCCATCATGTATTCTTCAGATATTCAATAAGCAGTAAACAGGTGCAGTAAGAACAGAATAAACCACCACACAAAGCATCACACATGAACACCAGGATTTTTAGGTGGAAACCCAACGGAGAAAAACCACCGCCGCAATTGCTCACCCTTCAATATTTTATTATAGAGAAAATATCTTACAACATATGTGGCCGGCGCGTACCTGACCAAACACGCGCGTGTGCACCCACCGCGCTCGCTACTCGCCCTCTCCGGAAGGGAGCTCCAACCCCCTGAATCGTTTACCAGCTTCTCCTGGAAGGGAGCTATGACCCCCGATCTCGTTTACCAGCCTCACCTGGAAGGGAGCTACAACCCCCTGACTGAAAGCTACAACCTTCAGCACCACCTTGGACCACGTTTCATCAATTTTCACACTGGATCCAACAACTTCAATAGAACAACACTTGCAGGCCACGTTTCATCATATTTTCAGACTGGACCCTTTCCATACTTTTAAGCTCAACCATACATCACCAACAGACACAGATCAACACACGATAGCAAACACAAGAGAGTTGCATCGTATATTTCATACCCCTTGCTTCAGCAAACCCTAGTTTGCATATGCGCTTTCCTTCATCGATAATGCTAAGATATACGCTAAGGACTCCAATAATAAACCAAATATACTCCCATAGAGCATTTTATTGCGCATACGCGCTTTCTCTTCGCTGAAGCCGTGTATATACGCGCTTCCTCCGCGGCGAAGTAGCGTATAGATCTTCAATCATTATAGAGCAGCATACTTCTACAGATCAGACATTCAGTTCAGATTTACCCTTTTACTTCAGACAGATGTTCGCCCAGATGTTTGCCTCATCACAGATCTAGTCACTCCATAAACAGATCTAGCAAATACAAGTACATTTCAGATCTAGAAGTCCCGCTTCATCATTTCTTCATAAGTGCATCATAGATTCAGATCTATTAACAAACCTTTACCCTTTCCATACAGATATACTTCACAGAGAAGTATTCATTCAAGTTCGTAAATCTTGCACCCACACCCATGATTTGCATAATGAATTTCTTCTCCTTATATAGGTTTATCCTTTTCCAATACCATGAGCCCCTTTTTCAATACCATGAGCCCAAAACCACATTACTTCCGATGGTATTCCTGGACGGGGTCAATTAGGCGGATCATTACCCAATACAATGGGCCAATACCATGGTGGTTACCCCTGGTTTTGCACTTTTTGAGCGCTTTTGCCCATACGCGACTTATAACGTTCTTTCCCGCGTGCATACGCGATTTCCCCTAGACATATCCATGTATGCCTTGAGAGATACTCTTTTCATCATAGATTTAGCACATGCTGACTTCTTTTCTTCACTGCCTTCTGTACACACTGTAGATACATCAGATTTACTTCATCAAGAACATATTCTACCAAGCGCAACTTCATCAAGTAAGTTGCCATCATCTTCATCAAGAGGATTGTCATTCAAGGACAACACTCAGCATCATATTGCTAAAAAACATCATATCACATCAGATTTACATCGTTTACCAAGTCCATCAAGTCAAGAATAACTTCATCAGGTGTATTGCCATCAAGGACAACACATGTCAACTGTCACATGTCTTCATCTTCATTCAGTGGGTTGCCATCAAGGACAACACTCTGCATCATATTTCCAACACATGTAACCACAACAACAATAAAATAACAAGCATGCATATAATCGTGATGCATATAATAACCATTAACCATCATTCATGCAGGCCAAATATGTAAACCTATATGAAAATCTGTTTTTTTACCCCGAGGTCCAGTGTTGAAACCTTGCTCTAATAACACTTTATAACACCCTCTCCCACATTTACCCACTTTAACAAGCTCTCCGGGGTAAACATGAGTTGAGTGCCACTATGATATGACTTGACCTCCAAGTTCCATTTATGGAAGTGGGGCTTACAAACCGGAACTAAACTGACATCCCTTAAGAGACTATAGAACACTAAGGATCCTACTAACCACCACAGTTAATCAATCCATTAGTTGGAACTCTTTTTCAATAATTTTACTCCCCAACTGCACCCATAACAATTCAAGCGTGCAGTTGGGAGGTTATAACCACACCCACAAGCCTATCTCCACGTGGTTATGACACAAAATCCCTTATTTTGTGCATGCGGTTGTGAGATATATGTCAATTTTTCAGGCTAGCCTCCAGATCATTTCCCATAACTTCCTATAACTTTCCAGAATCATGAAAATAATGATAACAATTCTAAACTATCAAAACTTTAGAAATACATTGACATAGAGATGTATAATACATTATAGAAATTTCCTCAAACATATGATAAACATAGAATCTATAGGTCATGAATGCATATCTGATCATAAACCTCTAAACTTCATTGAGAATCACCAAGAAGTTCTAATGCCCTCTCAATTAATTGCAGTAACACTTTTTAGCCCATGCATTCATCAACCACCCAATAGCTTATCAAATCATGGATATGAGCCTTAGTAAGAGAACATCATATAATTGTGCATATAACCATAACAGAATCCATGATAATCTAGCCATTAAATCAACACATTTACTAGTATAAGTGCTCATATATCACAATAGGAAAATATCTCATATTTACATAAGCAAACGGCAACCAAGTTAGGGACTTCCACATACCACTAGACCATAGATTGGGCTAAACTAAATCTTTCTTTCAGCCAAACACCCCTACTCTATATTCCAAGCATGAATGTGGGATCATAAAAATTAAACCAAAATAGAACCAACAAAGGCTTCCAGAGGCCAAACCACCTCAACCCTCCAACCACTATGATTTCACCTAATCAGTCAATAAATCACTAACATCCACCAAATTAGTATCTTCCCAAGTTGTCTAGGGCTCCAGGGATTCCATCTCAACCCATAAACTCTAGGGACCCAAGTCATCTCAACCCACGACCTCTAAGGACCCAAGCTATTCCAAGGCTCCAGAGATTCTATCCCAACCCATAACTATATCGAACCTGAGAACAAATTAGAAAAGAAAATAGATAACCCACTACATCATGGCTATCTAGGAAATGGAATGTCAAGGCTGAAACCATTGTCAATCTAGGAATCTCCATGCCAATGACAACACATAACTAAGGAACAACATGCATATACCATGCATCCAAAAAACAACAAGGAAATCACACATGTAACCTATTACCTGCAAAGTATCCCTATTGTAACTATTGATCCAACCTTTTCTTCTATTTCCTACCAATGCCTTGCTTGTCCTTTGCTTTCTTTCTACAATCCAAGTGAATTCTAGAATGCTCCAATAATGCTCCAAGTATGCAAGAGTGTGAGAGAATGAAAAAGAGCTAAACTCAAAATTGTGAAAATGCTAACAACTAATTTTCTGATGTCTTTTTATGATTGATGTCTCCTTTTTCTGCATTTTTCCTCTAATTTCCCTTACATGAAAATTGGTGTCTTTTCACCTTCCTTTTCTCCAATTTTATTTATTTTATTAATTAAATGTCACATTACAGAAATTTTTAGGTCTAAAATGGGCCTCCTAAGGAATATTGTAAAATAATAGTAGAAATAATCAAGTGAGATTAGATTACCTCATCAAGTTTTGGAGGGAAAAAAAGGAAAAATGTTTTTCAACTTGTATTTTTCAATTTATCTTCCTACGATTTTTCCCAAATTTTGAACGGGACCACTTGTTCGATGACAAATTTAATTTTGCATCCGTGGAGTACCCATGTTTCATACTTTTGATGGACCCTACTATACGAAAATTTTGAAATACATGAAAAAACATGATTGCAAACACATTTTTCAAGTATTTCACATTTTTCGTAAAGTAGGGTCCATCAAAAATATGCAACATGGGTACTCCTTGGATGAAAAATTATATTCTACATCCAAAGAGTATTCCTACTCGAAATTTGAGTAAATTTATAGTGGGATAAGTTGAAAATATGAGTTTAGAAAGTGGTTTGTTTATTTATTTTATTTTTTTGTCTTTTTACCTTTTTACACCAAAACTAGTGAATAATCCCCCATGGTTGACATCATCATATTGTATCCTATTGGTTCTTATAAAGTTTATTTTTGTTGTACATTTTTGCTTTGAGGCTCATTTTGCACCTCAAAATTTCTCTAATGTTTATTTCCTATTGCCTTTTCCAATTTCCATAGCCATTAATAAACCACAAGTGATTCCCACTATGATGTGTGCCCATCATTAAACTTGGAATACGTGTCCCATGACCTTGGTCTTATTTTATTTACATGGAAAATCAACTAGGGTTTGACACAAAAATCATTCGAGGAATGTATCTATAAGTCAATGGCTATCTATTTCAATTACTGGAATATTTATACTCCCTTGAGATATCATGCGTAGTGGCCTGTAATCATGTTATAAAGGTGTAAAAAAATTCATCTATCTCTTAATATTAAAAAGTGTCTCTTTTCCACACCTACTCGAATAATACTAGGAGATGTTGTATGAAAATAAGGAATAAGAGTCGACATGAAAAATATTAAATATTTCCTTGACTTAAATCCCCCTATTAATAAAAATCAGATCAAAAGATTTATAGTACATATAGGGTATTCTAGAAAATTCATCAAGAGTTACTCCAATATCACTTTTCCAATTGGAAAATTACTAGGACGAGATGTACAATATGTATGGAGAAAACAATATAATGAATCATTTGAACTATTAAAAATGAAATTGGTAGAGGCATCAATACTAAAATTCCTTGATTGGTCTAAAATGTTTCACGTACATATTGATGCATCCAATGTAGTAGCCAAATTAGTACTAGCACAACCCAACAATGACACAATAAACCATCGAAATGCATATGCTATTCAAAAATTTAACAAAGTCATATTAAATCCCACAACCCTAAAGTCATATTAACTCCCACAACCCGCAATTGAAACCTCAAGCAGAGGGCCCTGACTGAAGGGGGGGCATGTAGCCTAGTCCCAGGCCACATGTCACACAAAATTGCCACGATAAGAGTGTCGATGGGTGTGTGGCCACTAGCCCACGCCCCTGGCCACATGAGCTGCTATATGACAGTGAAAACGACCTAGAAAATTAGCACTTAAGACATTATTTAGACGATGAAAGAGGTGACAAAATACACCTTGTTCAGCGAGATTTTTGATCCTCCTATGTTGATTTTTCACCTAGTGGTTCTTTCAAAAGTAGATTTCATTTTCCGGTTAACCATTTTTACCAATTTGCAGGATAGATAGCAAAGAAATGCTCCAGGAGGCCTAACTTGGTCATTTTTCAGTCTTTTTAATCCCAAGAAGAGCCTAGACAGGGGTTTTTGGGTGCTCTAGACACAATGGTAGCATTATTTTTTTGATTTGAGAATTATATGCTGGAAAATCTGCAGAGCCAAGTCCTCTTGTGTTGTAGACAGAGACTATGTTTGGATTTTTAAGGCCATGTGGAGACCTTTTTTAGCATGGAAAGAGCCTATAGAGGGGTTTTCAAGCCTTCAGGATGGATCTGCAGCATATTTTTCTTCATTAGAACAATTGTTTTCATTATATTCCCAGTATGATTTTGGGAAAAGACCATTTCAACACTTCATTATGGAGCAGTTGAATTTGTGCTTTCTTTTTTAACTCAGAATGAGTACAAGGACCTATTTCCACATCCTGTGAGAGAGAGCCCTTTTTCTTTTAGCACCATCATTTCTTTGCTAAAGTGATTCAACTTGTGAGTGCGGTTCTTTGAAGGATAATGTTTATTTGAAGGAGAAATAGTGCCACTCCATAAGAAGCTTTACTTTATGAGTCAAATATTTGTAATGTACTCTTTTGTTGTTGAGATCAATAAAGAGACCTAGACATTGAAGCAATGCCCAAAGACGTAGCCCAAGAAGGGTGAACTTCGTTATCACTTGATTGTTCTCTTCTTAATTTTTAGCATGTTGGGTTGCATATGATTTTTTTTTTTATCTTAATTTCATATAAAACTTAACTAGTCACTTTTGAATAAGTTACGATTTATGTGACTGTTTGAGGACCCAAATCTATCAAATCTTGAAAAGTGTGAGCGGATGATCAATTTTTGGATCACTGGTATCAGAGCAGGTTTTGACTAGATTGAAATCATAGGAAAATTTTTGAATCATGCAAATCTCTTAGAACTGGAAGAGATGAATTATTTTCTCTAAGTGGAGAACATGGAACTAAGAAGATTGCTCAAGGCAGTAGAGGATGAGAAGAATAAATTGTGCTTGATGTTACAGAATGTCATTAAAGAGAAAAATGGGGATTTTTTAGCTACTGAAGCTTCCCCCAAGAATAGACAAGTTTTTGGTCATGGGATGAATGATGATTGTACCCTTTTCCAATTAAAGAACATTGTTTATATCTTAAATCACAAGAATAGTTTTCTTGAATCTTCATCTACCACTTCATCTACAAAAGAGAATAAGGAGGAGATGGATAAGCTTCAAGAAGAGGACCAAGAGTTTCAAGCATAAAAATAAGTAAAATATCATGTTCAATTCATTCTCTTAACAATGATAATTCTTCTTTTGCATCATTTGAGAAGTATACCAATGGTATTGGTATGAAATTTCTGACTAAAATGGGATACAATGGTAAGGGCCTTGGAATTCGTAGTCACGATATCGTTAATCCTATTGAGGTGATACCAAAACCTTGGCATGAACGGTTGGGATATGTTCAAGAAGAACTTGGAGAATTCTCCAAAACTATAAAATCAAGGAATTATTCAAGCGTGAAATTCGTGAAGAAAAAAATCCTACAAGTTGGAGTATCATATCATGATGATGAAGTACGTTGATGGAAAAACATATCCAAAAAGAGATGAACACTTAAAAGGAACAACTAAGTCAATTTCTCCGTGTCAATTAATTTCTCCTCTCTAAACTCATAATCCCAAGGACAATCATAAAATGTATAAACTTCTCGATTATTCAAAGGATTTCTATGACTATGAAAAACATGATGATTTGAATAAATTAGGTGGAATCTATTTCCTTGTAATTTTTTTCATTCACATAACCATTGGGTAGCCAAGCGACAAAAAAGGAAAGAAATGGTTGAGAAAGTGAATATGTTGATTATAAGGTAGACCAGGAAGGAAGATCCTCTTCCAAATTCAAAGACATTTTTCCAAGAAATTCTCACAAAAAAAAATTTACTCATTACCTTATAAGTGGCTATTGGATTTAGAAATGTTGGAAGTTGCATCCACATCTTCATCAAGGAAAAAAAAATTATGAAGTCACCTGATAAAGAGAAAGAAAAATAGCGTGTCAGGCAAACCATACCAATCTCTGAAATAGTTCTAGAACAAAGCGAGATGTAGAAGCAAAAATCCCTAGATTGGTTGGGTAAGAAATGGTTGGCTTATTTTTCTATTTAAATATTGAATTTATTTTGTATTTTCATGTCCCTGAATCTTGGTATTTTTTAAAAGTGATGTTGTGAATAAATTACTTATATGAAAAAATGTTTTCTTTGGCATTTTATGTTATTCTGGATTATTGATGAGTCAATTTGTATGGGAATTTGAGTGTTGAATTTATGACATATTGTAAAATTGCATCTCCTTCATGGATATTTTGTTAAGCATCATAAACTTTTGGATGAGAAGTTTCATTACATCCAGCATTCCTACAAACATGTCAAGCACTCATCTATGCAAGTATTTATATTTTAAGCTTGTTTGGGTTATTTACGAAAGTCTCCTTTGTATAATATCTTTGGTAATGATTTTGTAGTGGATGGACATAGTGATGTGGAAAAATCCAATAATTTCATTGAAAAAATGCATCTAGTGCATTAATTAGTACAATATCATCTTGAGAAAAGAAAATAAAAGTACAAATCAAGGCATGACAAGTATCGAGTTAATCATGATTTCCAAGTGGGAGATCAAGTTTTGTTGTATATAAGAAAGGAAAGACTTCAAGGTGAAGATTTTATGAGCCTCCAATGATTGATGATCATAAAGAGAATGTTCATATTCCATATATTGAAGATTTTTCTCCTGAATATTTAGATGAGTTGCGGGGAGACCCAATTATATACAGGAGGATCAAGACTTCACATGGAGGAAATGTAGAGTATCTCCATGTGGGGATCAAAGGCACCAATCCAAGTAAAGCAAGGTGGATTGAGATAGGGAAAGTGAAGGAGTTGTATTCTCACTTATTTTCTCATTAAAAAGAGACTCTTGGAGGTCCAAAAGTTTCCAATGGGGAGGAATGATCTAGGGCATCAAAAATTGGCTCAAAAATAAAAGTTCTTGAAATCTCTGAAATTAGTCCCAAATCATAGATCTTGATGTACTTATTATAACAATGCTTGAGTTACCTCAATCAAACACCGTATGTGAAATTTATTGTGTTCTAAATATTTTGGAAAACATCTTAAAACTCAACTTGCAGGGTTGATCAAGCTGCTAATTGGGCGGGCTGTATAAGTGATGTGGTGCTTATGTTAGAAGGTGGTTGGGTTGTACATCAGATAGGTGGGCCAATCACTTGTTGACATGTGGCCTAGTCGTAATATAATGCTTGTCTAAGTTTGATTGGTTGATTTGGATTTTAAGTGGCCTGATCATAAAGCACCACGTGGCCCTTGAGAACTGTGCTAAAAAAAATTTGGGTTGACCGACTGACCCTACCAGGATTGAAACTACAACCTCTGGTTAACTAATCAATAGTATTACTACAAATATATGTGTTTGGTTCTTATTATATTAAGGTTGGAAATTATATTTAATTAAAATTCATTAGAATATTGGCAGGGGGGAACATGGCCTCATCCCTTGATTATTCGGCACCCATGCAACCACAGTTCACGGGTGGTGGTGGTGGTGGGCGGTTATCTCAACCTTCGGGTCATATTAACTCCCATAACCCACATGTATAACCATAGGCAGAGGGCCTAGACCGGAGGGGGGAAGCGTGGCCCAGTCTCGAGCCACATGGTGCACAACATGACCGGGGGTAGAGTGCCAATGGGTGTGAGGCCTCTAGCTCATGCCCCTAGCCACATGGGTTGTTATACGACCATGAACTAAGGTTGGAAAATCGTTGTTTAATGCCTTATTGGTACGATTAAAGAGGTGAAAAAATTCACCTTTCTTGCGGGATTTCCACACTCCCACACCAATTTATCGCCTGGTGGTTATAACAAAGGTGAATTTCATTTCCTAGTTAGCTATTTTTGCAAATTTGCAAGACAGATAGCTAAGAAAATTTCCAAGAGACCTAACTTGGTCATTTTTCAGTCTTTTTGAGTCCAAAATGATCCTATACAAAGGTTTTTGGGTGTTCTAGACATAATGAAAACATTATTTTTGTGATTTGAGAAATGCTTGTTCGTCAATTTGCAGATCCAAGTCCTTTTGTGTTGTAGATAGATATTGTGTTTGGCTTTTTTAGGCCATATGGAGACCTTTTTTTAGCATGGAAAGAGCCTAGCCAAGGGTTTTCAAGCTAAGTGCATTTTTATCATCTATTTCTTCATTAGAGCAACCATTTTCAGTTTATTCTCAATATGATAGTGGGAAAATACATTTAAACAATTCATTATGAAGTTGTTGAATTTTTTCTTTCTTTTTATCTCAGAATGAGTACAATGACATTTTGCCACATTCAATGAGAGAGTATTATTTGCTAAAGGGAGTCAAATTGTGAGTGAGAGTTCTCTGAAGGAGAACCTTTCTTTGAAGGATAAATAGTGCCACTCAAGAAGGAGGTTTACTCTGTGAGTCAAAGATTTGGAATGTACTCGTTTGTTGTTGAGATCAATAAATCGACCTAGCCATTGGAGCAAGGCCAAGAGACGTACCCTAGGAGAGGTGAACTTTGTTATCACTGGGTTTTTATCTTCTTAATTTTTATCAAGTTGAGTTGCATATGATTTTATTTTATATTTAAGTTCATCTATAACTTAACTATTCACTTTTAAATAAGTTACGACTTATGTGATCATTTGAAGACCCAAATTTATCAAATCATGCAAAGTGTCAGAGGATGATTGATTTTCAGATAAAATGGAACCTATTCAACTCCATCATCAATGGATCCACTTTAAATAAATATAATGTGTAACAATATTGTCATGTCCACAGGTGAAAACCTCCTTGAGGTGCTAGCAGGCATGGGTTAGGCTAAATATTACCTTGTGGCAGTCTAACCTTCTAACTTACGTACAATGTTCTAAATGAAATTTATTAGATAAATTAAAATTAAGATTCAGGGCTAGTAATAAATAATTTAGTTATTAAAATTATTTATTATAACATACTACTTCAACAAATAAGTACTAGTGAAAAATTTATTACAAAAAATATATGCAACAATTATGAAATGAGTTGAGGAATTAATAAGTATTTTGGACAAGAAACTACGGCATAACTCAAATCAAAAATGACAAAGACATCACTATTAGAGAATAAATAATGTCAAAAAATACATCATGAACACCATAAAAAAAGAGTTTTTTTTACTTGAAGAGAAAACCAAACTAGTATTTTCAAACAAACTGTAAGTATGGAGCCGAAAAAGTACTCCAACCAAACCAACATCCTAAAATTGATGAAAGTTTTAAGACCAATGTAAATTATGGCAACAATGACTTGGATGGAAAATTCAATGAAAAATTTAACCACCAAAAACTACACGACAACATGGTCACACTCTATACACAATCTAGAATAAAAAACCTACACTTCAATAAAGTCGATGGGAAAATTACAACTGGAATTATTGGATCAAATTAATATTGATACATAATTACTAGGTTCATTGGTAAAGCCAATGAATTCATCATGTTCACCCATCTTCGTGCGTGAGCATCCATCTAACATTAACAAACTTGGAGAGCTCCCTGAATTCCCCAAGTGGTTGAACCTTCGTTTCTTTGATTCCAACATGTTGTATTTTCTAAAGGGAGGGGAATTTTAGGAAGCCTTCAATATGTCAAGGAGATGAGAATATAACTAGGATGAGGATACCTTAGTGGAGCCCAAAACAAAAGTTATATTTGACAAGTCTATAGCTACAAATATTGAGGTCCACCTCCATAACATAAGAAAATTAAATATTGAAGAAATGTCATGGGATAAGCATTGGGATTTGTTTAAGAAGTGGGTGTTGGTCAACAAAAAATAATGTGAAAAATTAGAATTATTATATACTATAAGAATTATATATTATTTGGGTGCCCCTTGGTTGCATATTTATAGGGGATGAAAGAAGAAGGCACCAAATTCATTATGTTAGTGTAAAATCTTTCGGTAAGTGTACCAAAAAGACCTTACTTAAGCCACTAGTGATCAATGGACCTAACAACAGATATGGTCATCTAACTCTTCAGATCTGCAACAGAAATTTATAATAAATTTGCAAAATAATATCTTTGTAGCAGAAAAAGACATTAAACAACAAATATTTAACTAATGTAAAACCCCATAGCATAGACAAAGCGATTTAAAAGAATGAATGATATTTTAACATTTTGTTACACCTGATGAAGGAGATGCATATGATGGCTATAAGTCCCCCTCAAATGGGATGGGTCCTTTGGTTGTCCTCTATTCTTCAATATTCTATATCCTTCTCTCTCTTTGATATCTAAAACCCAAAAAGTGTGTTGAACTCAGATGGGAGCACGAATGCAAAAATAAGATAATAATGACGATGAGAGTGATCATGGTGAGGAATGGATGAAAAACCCTCTTATTTATAACAAAATATTGGGTTAAATTTGACCAGTGGTTTTCATTGATGTCAACCCAAAAAGCACAAGGGGCTACCCCGATCTTGCATGGGAATTTTTACATACCAAATTACTATGTTTTGGGTCAATAATGTTTTTGATGGTTTCTACTTGTCGAGATGTTTCCGTTGATATATGGCATGCCACGTAATTCTACATGATTTGAGAGATATTCATGTTTGATGTTAGTAACCCAGGTTAGTGGGCTAAAAACCTTATGGGGTTGTGGCATGGTTCATTCAAAAGTCAATAATTAATAATTTTTAAGCTCCTAAAATCCCTCCCACGTTCACTTGTTGAAGACTCTCTCAACCTAAGCATTTATATAAATTGTGATCCTCATATCCTCCTCATGCAGGGATTTTGCTACCTAAAATAGGTCATCATGTAATTTTCACTATAACTTTTTTTCCACAAAGGTTTAGAAGCTAAAATTTTTATGAGGAAAATCCGAAATCCTGAGAAAGCTCCTGTAAAAATTTCAGAGCATGGTGCACAATATTTTCAGAGATATTATCTGTGGAAGTTAGGGTTTTTGCAGGCTCCTGAACTTCATCTCAAATAGGTAACCTTGGGAAAATCTTCATAACTCTCTCTCTGAGTATCGAATTGGAATTTTGTGAAAAGTGGCGAATATTTCATGGACTTCATCTTTCGCTATATCAATTTCAAAGCTGAATAAATAAACAGTGACATCTGGTACACCGTACAAGTTAGCTCTACTGAACCAATCCATAATTAGGTCAGTGTGAGACATTGGGCACAACTTTGTCTTGAAGAATCCAAATTGGGTCAGACCTATGGAATTGGAAAGAAGACTCAAAGGAATACTATAGGACCGAAAATCACATATTAGGGATCTGAAATAACAGATATACACCAAATTCAATAACGATATCCTAGAAGGCAAGAAAAAGCTAGATCATGTGTTGTCAATGGAAGCAAAGGACCAAACTTTCTAGGGCAGCAAAGAAAGCAAGGTGCGGCAAAGGGTATCATGACAAGAGCAAAAAAAAAGGTTTAGAATAGTAGCAAGAAGCTCACCACATGAATTTTTCAAGTGGACGGCACTGCATACAATCATTGTAAAGGTATCATTGTACTAAGTCATTGTAAAGGCATCATTGTAAAAATTGTACAGGTGTCTATCTACCAAGAGTTCTAGAGGCAGTGTCAGGAGGTCTAGGATCATCATTAGGTTGTTGTGTCATAGTTGGGGTTATGGTTTAGTGTGTCTTATTCTTCTACTTCATTCTATATCATTGTAAAGTGGAACATTTTCCCTGGTACGGGAGTCCATTCTTCTTTTATTCTTATACAGGGTGGTAGGGTGGTGCTAGGGTGAGTTGTAGCTCATTGGGTTTTGGGGCATCTGTTCAATTGAATACTGAAGAATCTCGGGCGTTGGAGCATCCATCTAGTTGGATCTGGAGAAGAATTCTTTTCCAGATTCTATGAAGTTGGAGCCTTCTTTACAATTGGAGTTGAATATCAAAGAATTATTAGAAAAGCATTTAGGTGGTTTTTGTCCCGGGGGGGTTTCCACCTTAAAAATTGTGTGCATTTGTGTTCCTTTTCTTTACTTCTATCATTGTACAAACACTGATAATAATTGAATATTAACTAATGCTATGAAATATTAATAATAATACTAATTGAAAGGAATACTAATTCACCCCCCTCTTAGTATTTCCAACAATTGGTATTAGAGCTTGTTTCCTTCAATAGAAATTTAACAGCTGGAAGGAGGTCATGGAGCATACCAAGAATGGTGTACCTCTATTCAATGAAAATAATTATGCACTCTGGAAAGGAAGAATGGAGATCTATCTCTTGGTGCAAGGTTATGAATTGTGGGACACTGTTCAAAATGGATTTACATCAACCGCGGACGAACAAGGTAAGAAGAATTTGGTAAATGATGTAAAAGAAAAGAATATTATTATCAGTGGACTTATTGAATCTACTTATCATAAGGTGTTGGGTTGTAAAACTACTAAAAATGTATGGTACAAGCTTCAGAATATATATGCAAGTGACTCAAATATCAAAGAAGCAAAGCTTCAAGTCTACAGAGAAAAAATTGAGCAACCCAAAATGAAAGAAGATGGCAACATTGTTGCATAATTCCAACACGTTGATGAAATAAGCAACACTCTGGAAGGATTGGGAGAGCGTATTGATGAGAAGACTATTATACGAAAGAGTCTTATAACATTATCAGAAATATTCACCCAAAATGTATCGATCTTAGAATACAGTGAAAATCTAGGAAAAATCAACAAAGAGGAATTACATGGAGTTCTCATAGCATATGAAATGATACTCGATGAAGAAGAGGGTACTTCGCATCTAGAAATTGTGTTTTTTGTATCTAAGAAAACCAATATTGACAAAAAACCTTCAAAGGCAAAGACCTGCACCTACAAGTGTGAATAAAAAGAAGATATCTCATCATCCGATGAATATAGTGACAACGAACAAGAAGCCAATGAGAGAGTATTGTTTATGGCTAAGCACAATCAACAAGAGGTATCAAACAATGAAGAGGAAGGGTTGACCATAGAAGAATTTTCTAAGGAGGCAATCAAGATTATAAAAGAGCTCAAGGTTGAGAAGATCTGTTCCAATACTCTTGAATAAAAAGTTCAAGGTCTCAAAATTGAAGTTGAAGAACACAAATGTATTGAAGAGTCACTTCAAAAGAAGTTGGAAGAAAGAAACCGAGAAAGGGAAGCATTAGAAGCCAAAGTAGTCTCGTTTCGTAAGGAAGTGAAGAAGGGAAAAATTGTCCAAAACTATGGCAACAGCTCAAGGGCATTGGAAGAACTCATCAACAATCAATGATCTTACACCGACAGAACTGGCCTCGGTTACAAAGAAAAGAAGCAGGACCTTCTACAACAAAATAAAATGAACCTATGAGATTTGACACGCATGTAGACTTCATTGGAAAATATTCGCAAGAACAGTCTTGGAAGACAATTCCCTGACGAATATTTCCATCTAGGTACCAACTTATTTTTCATGGATATTGTTATTTGTGTGGAAAATTTGGTCATAAAGCTGTACAATTTTGCACATACCCTAGGAACCAATACAATTCCAGGATATTTGTCAAATATGAACCTCCTAGGGCTCAACGAAACATCAATAGATTTTAACATTTAAGAGATAATATTGAATGTTACAAATATCGAAAATTTGGACACATAGCCAGATACTGTATACTTGAAAATCCTCTAGATGAATCTTCATATCCACAAAAAAAAATGAACATGGAAGAAGAAGAAGAAGAAGAATTGTTCTCTCCCTCTCAAGGCTCAAAGCAACAAAGATGTGTGGTATGTTGATAATGGTTGTTCAACGCATATGACTAGAGATAGAAAGAAATTTGTATCTCTGAAAGAGAAGAAGGATGGAACCGTTTCCTTTGGAAATTATGGATCTTCAAATTTTATAGGATCAGGTATCGTCACTCTCGGAAGCAAAGATTCTCTAACCAATAATGTTTTATTGGTTGAAAACATGAATCACAATCTGTTTAATGTTGGAAAAATGTATGATCAAGGACACACAATACTATTCAACTCCACAAAATATGAAATCAGGAAAGGCAGGTATGGTAAAATTGTGGCTACAACAAGTCAAGCTACAAAAGACATATATGTTCTGGATGAAGCGACTAAGGCATGTCTACTAGCTAAAGAGGCTGATATAATCTTTAATAGCAATGATGATCGACTAAGTAAGAACTTTGCTACAAAGATGAAAAAAGAGTTCGAGGTGTATTTACTTTGTGAGCTAACATACTTCTTAGGGCTTCAAATATCTCATCAAGAGAAAGGAATATTTATATGTCAAGGCAAGTACATCAAGGAAATGCTTAAGAAATTAAAAATGGAAGAATGTAAACCCACCCTTACTCCGACGGTAACAGGTTGCAAATTGAGCATAGACGACTCATCTAAGGATGTGGATCAGAGGTTGTACAGATCTATTATTGGAAATCTTCTATATGTAACAGCCTCCCAGCCAGATGTTATGCAAGAAGTTGTAAAAGTAGCAAGATTCCAAGCAGCACCAAAGAATCACATATTATTGTCATCAAAATAATTCTTCAATGTCTAAAGGTTATAGCAAAATATGGCTTGTGGTATCCCAAAGGTAACAATCTCATTATTCAATCCTTTACAGATGCATATTGGGCAGGAAGCATTGATAATCGTAAGAGTACTCTTGAAGCATTTGAATATCTTCACCAGAATCTTGGGATTCTCCCAAGTTCTCATTAGACTTTCCTTATTCATAAAATAAAGGGGGAGTGGAAGTGTTTACAAGTCTACAAGATGGTTGTGTGTCAGGGGGAGTTACCCTTTGCCATTGATGTCAAAGGGGGAGAGAATGTTGTAGGAAGAGGTGTCATGATTGCAGGGGGAGTACTTGTGTTGCCATCAATGCCAAAGGGGGATATTGTTGATCAGTGGTTGTAATTGATGTCAACCAAAGCAGCACCAGGGGCTACCCCGATATTGCATGGGAATTTTGACCTACCAAATTACTATATTCTGGGTCAATAATTTTTTTTATGGTTTCTACTTGTCGAGATGTTTCCATTGATATATGGCACGCCACGTAATTTTCACGGTTTGAGAGATATTCATGTTTGAAGTTAGTAACCCCAGTTATTGGGCTAAAAACCTCATGGGGTTGTGGCATGGGTCACGAAAAATTTAATAATTAATATTTTTTAAGCTCCTAAAATCCCTCCCACGTTCACTTGTTGAATACCCTCTCAACCTAAGCATTTATATAAATTGTGATCCTCATATCCTCCTCATGCAGGGATTTTTCTACCTGAAACAGGTCATCATGGAACTTGCGCTATAAATTTTTTTCTACAAAGGTTTAGAAGCTGAAACGTTTATTAGGCAAAGCCAAAATCCTGTGGAATCTCCTGTAAAAATTTCAGAGCATGTTGCGCAATAGTTTCAGAGATATGATCTATGGAAGTTAGGGTTTTTGCAGGCTCCTGAACTTCATCTCAAAGAGTTGAACATGGGAAAATCGTCATATCTCTATCTCTGAGTATCGGATTTGAATTCTGTAAAAAGTAGTGGATAGTGCATGGATTTCTATATCAGTTTTAGAGTTGAATAAAGAAACAATGAGAATTGGAACGTCGTACAAGTTTTCTCTATTGAACCAGTCCATAATTAGGTCATTGTGAGAGATTGGGCATAACTTTACCTTGAAGAATCCAAATTGGGTCAGACCTATGGCATTGGAAAGAAGACTCAAAGGGCTACTATAGGACCGAAAATCACATATTTGAGATCTAAAATAACAGAGATACACCATATTCAATATCGATCTCCTAGAAGGAAAGAAAAATCTAGATCATGTGTTGTCAACGGCTACAAAGGACCAGAATTTCTAGGGCAGCAAAGAAAGGAAAGTTACAGGAGGGGGTAGCATGACAAGAGCAGAAATAAAGGTAGCTCACCACATGAAGTCTTCAAGTGGGCAGCACTGCATACATTCATTGTAAAGGTATCATTGTACTAAGTCCTTGTAAAGGCATCACTGTAAATATTGTATAGGTGTCTATCTGCCAACAATTGTAGAGGCAGTGTCAGGAGGTCTAGGATCATCATTAGGTTGTTGTGTCATAGTTGGGGTTATCGTCTAGTGTGTCTTCTTCTTCTACATCATTCTATATCATTGTAAAGTGGTCCATTTTCCCTGGTACGAGAGTCCATTCTTCTTTTATTCTTCTACAGGGTGGTAGGGTGGTGCTAGGGTGAGATGTAGCTCATTAGGTGTTGGGGCATCGGTTTAGTTGACTATTGAAGAATCTCGGGCGTTGGAGCATCCATCCAGTTGGAGCTGGAGAAGAATTATTTTATAGATTCTAGGAATTTGGAGCTTTATTTTCAATTGGATTTGAATATTAAATAATTATTAG
This sequence comes from Pinus albicaulis, assembly GCA_034641835.2. Taxonomy (NCBI): domain Eukaryota; kingdom Viridiplantae; phylum Streptophyta; class Pinopsida; order Pinales; family Pinaceae; genus Pinus; species Pinus albicaulis. The sequence continues at coordinate 242,124,249 of CM076577.1, forward strand.
AAAATAATTCAGGTGGCTTTTGTCCCGGAAGGGGTTTCCACCTTAAAAACTATGTGCATTTGTGTTCCTTTTGTTTATTGCTATCATTGTACAAACACTAATAATAATTAAAGATTATCTAATGCTCAGAAAGATTAATAATAATAATAATTGAAAGGAATATTGATTCACCCCCACTCTCAGTATTTCCAACAGGTTATTCTCGAAAATGGAAAATAATAAAATATTATTAACCACAATCTAGATCTAACTGCTTAGAATATTTTATTATATGTTTTGGAGGGAAAATATATTTCAATTGGTTAAATACCTTTACTTAGAAATAATAAACAAAAAAATGATTTATTTATTATTTCAAGGAAGTGGTTAAGGAATAATAAACAAATAATTATTTTTTTAATCATACCTAAGTGATTTGGTCAAATTTGACAAGGGATATTAACTAAAGAATTATTTAATTAAGTATTCCTAGAGAAAAATCAAATAAGCAATGATTTATTTAACTATTTCTCATGATTGGGTCAAATGTGAGAAGGAATATTAACTAAATAATTATTTAATTAATTATTAGATGAAAAACAAATAAATAATGATTTATTTAATTATTCCTCATGGGGTTTCTTATTTTAATTAGGAATAATTTAATAAAATATGGTTTATCAAATTATTTCCTGTAGTGATACAAACTTTACTATGGTAAAATTTGTCTTAGAGGGTGTATTTCGATCCACTTAGTTAGTAATGGCTAAGTGATCATTTTTTAGTGATAACATATTGCCCCCCAACGTACTAGGGTTAGGAGAAAATTGTATGACTGAAATACGTCGCAAGAACAAAATCACTAGACACCAAAGGGGAGTCAGAGAGAGAGAGAGAGATAATTGAAGCGAAGCGAGGAAGGACATAGGAGGCGAAACCTAATAACTAACATAATTATCCTCTCTTTTTTAAGTACATGACCTCAATAAGGCAGGGGGAGCATACCCATACCTATCGAGATAACTATTTACAAAGAATAATGATGAGCCCAACAATGTGGTATTGAGATACAAAGTACATGATACATGATATGTTGGCATCAATAGGCTATAAAATAATACAATGGATCCCACATACATAATGTGCCTAGAAAAAGAAAGGCCATGACTGAATAAAATAACATCTAAGTACATGAGACAAAATTCCCCTCCATATGCGATGCGGGGTGGGGGGGGGGACTACATCCAAATAAACCCTGCGAAACAGGAAAGGACTCTAAATATTTGAATGGATCATCTGAATGAGACATGCATGTTGTGGTAGTTTCAAGCAGCTGGAACTAAACCTATCAAATATTCATAACTGCATCTAAGGCTAAAGCATAATCTGAGGTCATCCATACATTTGGGGGGATACCTGAAGGGCCACCCCCTCATGAGGTCTAAAACGTCTCACACACACCCAGGGAATCACTCGTACAATTTGTTGGATCACCGAACCATCAAGTGTATGATTCTAAATCATTCGATAATGAGCCATTGATATGAGGTCAAGCACATGAGAAACAACCAAGTAAAAGGGCAATAATTATTCCCTTTTCTTCATCTAAGGTACCAAACAATGATTAAATTTGGAACCAAGGTACACCACCCTCTAGAACGTTCTTATGGAATGAATGTGCTAAACTCGATAGAATAGGGCCTACCAGAGCTGAGCCAATAATGAATCCTCAACTAATGGCATGAGGGATCATAGTAGAGCGACTAATGGACTGACACCAGGGATAATGATGGAAGGAGGGAAACTGAGAGGTTGATTGATGACTTCCCTTGTTAGAGCATAAAATGCATGGGTGACATGATAGCGACTGAGTCATTCTGGAGGGGATGATGATGGGAAGAATAGTTGGAGGAAAAAATGGGAAACACGGGATGAATGTGACACAATTATGGATGGAAGACTATAACAGGAGATCATGGGACTCTGGATAGACTCCATGAATGCGAGGATGGCTCAAATCGGATGCTATAAACAAGGGTGACTCGATGATGATGCCACACAGGAGAGGCCCAGGGGGGCCATAAAACATGAGTAAACAATGGTTACTCACAAAAAAATTGACACACAAGGCGACAAGTGCCAAGGAAAATTGGTACCAAAGTACGAGTGGCTCATATGAAGAAATTCGATTTAAATTAGGGGCAAAGTGAAACTTCATGAAAAAAAGGGCTTCCGGGTGAAAATTCAAATTACCAAAAATAGAGAAAGACCCATTATAATAATTGATGATAAATTTCCAACGGTACTGACAATTCATCAAACTAGTTTATTGTTTGGTCGCAATAGGCGATGTAAAAACTAGGGGTTTTCCTATAAAAGGGATTTTTTCCTCCAATTTTAATCCATTTTCTAAGTGATATATGGTGAATTTGGAGAGGAGGAGAATGCCCTAAATCTTTTGAAGATCATAGTGGATAAACCGACCGTTGGAATCAGGATCTACGACTTTCAGGCAAGTGGCCTTACTTGTATAAGTATGGCATTAATGCTTCTTGGAATTATGGTTCCCGGTGAACAATCAATGTAAGAATACAAGAATGAACTACTAGAGAATGATCCAGGGACATTAGCTACTAGATTTACCCATGGTATTTTACTTCTATGATGTTTTTAGAATTTCATTTTAAAAGAACATAAAATAAAACATGTGCATGTTGTAAAGAAGGGAAACAAGACAACCATCAACAACATATGACATTGATAACGAAGTCCACCCAGTGTGGGCTACGTCTTCAGGCCCGGTGCCAAAATGGGGTAGGCCACTTCATATAGTGCTAGAAATGGGAATATGTACATGGATGATGTTCATATAAGGATGTGACCTCAACATGAGTAGCTTGTATCTCCATGAGATGTTCTACTACAATCTGCAAATCTACTGCTTAGATGGCCATTATAGCTTTACCATCGCGTTCCCAGTGAAATTATGCTTAAAATGACTGTAAACTTCATATCATTTTGAAAAAATGGAATTTTACCTCCCCATGCAATCTTTTAGGCATCAAGGAATCTTCTCTACAAAAATTTTATGTCTCAAAAAGCATGCCTGCACATGGTTCCACCTTGGCCCGGTTCACAGTTCCACACCTGTAATTAAAATATCATTATTTTCCTTTGTGCTCCACTATTTCCTCCTTCTCTCTACTCGGCCCCCTCCTTGAATGAGAAATTTTTTTTTAAGTAACCACGCTTGGGCGGAATTCAAAAAGAGTTGGTTTGGGTCATTCGTGTAAAGGCCTACTTGGGCACGCAAGGCCTGGGTTCAAATCCTGTCCACACCATATTACATTTTAACCCAACCCATATCTGACCTTGGTGGTTAACATAAATGTGTTGGTTATAACAAACCAATGGTTAACATTTAATTTTAGAGCTATTGTATTAAATGGGCGTGTTTGCTATATGGTGTTGATTTTTTTGTTGTATATGGGGTCGCCGCATGGGGCAGGCCAGCACATGTGGTCATCGCGGGTTCAATTCCCACCAACCCCTCATCACTGTCACCATGAACTTCGGTTCTGTTTAATATATATATATCGTTTGTTTTAAAGGTTTCGGGTGGGCAGGGTTCGCTCCACGTAGCCCCGACCCGACCCACTTAATTCTTAACTTATATGTGGTGTGGGCAGAGGGTGTGGTGCGGGTCATGGCTAACCACCCCATAATTCATATGTTTGTTGTAATGTGCATCCATGGGGGTGGCGAGGGTCATGTCCTGCCACCCTTTTTTTATTATTTTTTTGTTATTATAACAAATAGTGGTCGTTTTCAAATTTTTGCAAAATAAGGGTCATTGGGCTTTTTAAATAGGCCACAATTTTTCCCATTTTAGGGTGCTAGGTTTCTTTCTGATTGACATTCTATTTGTGGGATAGTTAAACCTGGCCCACTATCCAACTTTGACAAAATATTTGACTCACTCTAACTTCTCCATACGAGCCCGGATTGGAGATCCGTTCACACTATTGGAATCAGGACAACAATAAATTCAAACTGAAGCTGGTTCGAGAGCAATCCGACCACTTTAAATTTTGACCATTTCTAAGTTCTCTTGATCTCTTGAGGGTTTCTGGAGCCATTTGGATCAATCCTCCCCACTAAGGAACTTTTGGTCCACCAAAATCATGAACATAATCTGTAGCTTCTTTGTACCTTGTCTACACCACAAGTTTCCTGAAAGGTCACCCTTCACTCTCCTTCACCTTTTTCCTTCGGAGCCATAAGAGATGAGCCGACACCTGCATCCTTTTCAAACCTGTAGTACAATATTTTTCAAATTACATGCTTAACTAAGTGACCAATCTATGACCCAAGAATCCCATACTTGCCACGAGTTTTTAACACATACTCAGTGGTCAATTTTACATAAAAATGGAATCAACACCCCAGCTATCAATACAAGGCCAAAATATCATCATCACTTTTAAATTTTAAATTGCAGCATATGATTAACAAATTAAGGCCAAACACACTACCAAACCTAGGAAAACCATCTCTCACTTATCAAAGTGAATGGGTCATCTCTCTGTGGCACATTTTCTTGTTGAACAATTGTTTCAACTGGTTCATGTATGGATACTTTGTCCTTGAGATGCTACTCTGGATGGAGCCTCCAACACGTGGCTCTCTGATGGCCACTTCTGTGGCAATGACTGCAATGATTATTCATTCTCCAGACCTGATTTACCTTCTTCTTTTCCTACGGTGGAGAAGGCCTTTCACGCCTCATCCTATTTTGTGCTTCCATTCTTTTCCAACACTTAGAAAATACATGGTTATGTAATCCAAAAAAACTACATGATTTTCTATGCCATGATCTATTTTAATTTTTAGCGATATTCTTGTAATCAAAATGAACACTAGAATATCGAGACTTTTTATACCTTTTTGGTTGGTATCTGGTGTGATCATGGTGACAAGAGCTTTCCTCAACTCTTTCTCTCCAGTGTGCACTGTCATAAGATGATGGTGAAGTGTTCCCATCAATCTCTTTCCCCAATGGTTTCAACCATACATTGGAATTTTCTGACACCTTTGAGCATTGTCCTTCAATGTATCCCAAATCTATGAATCGAGGTCTTTTCACAACCTCCAATGGATGAGTTATGCCTTGGCCATTAACGCCAAGTCCTCCTCCTTTGTATCCCATATTGGTGAGGAGTCTCATGCCAGTTACTGTAATTGGTATCTCCACATTTGTTATAGAAATGATAGCATGTGAAGATGAAACTGAAGAAACATCAACATTGTTTACTTGTTAGGGCCTTTGTTTTTGGACAGAAAAGTTTTGGAGTTACGGAGAGCCGGAAGACAGGTGGCGGAATGCAATCAAGGTAAGCAAGGAGCTATCACGGTTGTGGAAAGCTAGAAGATAGGTGGTAGGGCAAGACAGATAACAGCGCAAATGGAAAATATGGGAGAGAAGAAATGAACAGTAGAACTCTTAGTGATAAAGAAGAAACATAAGGCAGTGGAGCACAAGGGAGAAGACAAATGCAAAAGAGGCAACGATTGACAGTGTCAGTCAGTAGGAAAAAATATGAAGGAAAGAAGTGACTCTAGAAGGAGTGATTTTGTGAGTTAGCTAGTCAGTCAGAGCGGGAGGCTGATAGGAAGAAGAGCTTTGGAAGAGCTCTGTGTGAAGCCCTTTGTATTGAACTGAAATATAATAGACCCTGCGGAGTATGTCTATGATTTTTTGATCCAAACCTAATGGAATAAGATTGTTGTTGTGTTGTGTATCATGAATTGGTTGATTCTTACTTGATTATGGTGAATGTATGCCTAGTTTAAATTTTAATTTGGTACTCTGAACATGTCATGATGAATGATAGCTTACTTCTTGGAGTTGAGATATATATGTTTTTGTATGCTCATAGTTATTATTTGTGTTAGTAATCTTCCCTCAATATCAATGATCTAGCATCTAATCTTAGTAAGGTTGTGGCACGCCTCAGGTGAGACTACTTGCTCCCTTGAGCACGGTGAAAATTTTGGCGTTGTTCTAGGCTACCGCGGTAACCTTGATGGCCTGAAGCCTGAACCCGGGTCTTGCCCAAAGACCTCCTTTTTCGCTAACAAATGGTTCCGTTGCCAACACGTAAAAATTTATTTAGAAGCTAGATCATGGTATCGAGGATCTATGAGGAGGAACTAAGAAGTTGATGGTACAAGCACATAGATCAGTTCATATCACAACAAGTAGAACTTCAGTAGCAGAGGGAAAAGACTGTCAAGGATTGAGTCTTGTTTTCTGACTCTGCGAGTGACCTGTATTAAATTTTCTAGGGAAATTTTCCCGAAGATCTTTACAACTGGTTACAGAGACTCCAAATCATGTCACTCCCTAAAGGATTGCGTAGATTTTGTCGCAATTGGATGCACACCAATCTAGTAGAACTACATCGGCTAGATAAAGATCTAACCCGAGTAGTAGATTTTTGGTTACAAACTACCTTGGAGGGGTACATTGTAGAGTTTGCAGCCCAGTGTTACGAATATTTTACAAAATCTGAAGACATATTTAGATCTGGGTTTCGGGGAGAACTATTGAAAGAAATCTCGTTGTGGATTAAAGCTATAATGGTGGATGAGGGTCTGATGTCATTCCAAAACCCTGAGATGGAGACCTAAACCTCTAGTACTGGGGGAAGGAGTTGATGGAAATATGCTACGAGTACAAAAAAGGGGGAATAGGGATATGGATGCTGGAACCTTCAGTAGGTTGAGAGAACAGAGCACATCGAAGGGTGAAATTTGCTGAGAAGTGGCGAGAAAGGGCGACCAAAGAATTTGAGAAGCAGGAGAAGAATCAATAGAACAAGGAAAAGGTTTCGTAGATGACAAAGGAAGAGAAGGTCAGATGGGATATCGAGGGATGGAAGGGACTGTTAAGGAAGTTAGGCAAGTTTATAGGAGCCCAGCTCAAAAAGAAAAGGGAGAAAATTCTAATGAGGAGGATGCGTGCCCCGAGGAGGAGTCATATGTGGAGATGCATGTTGCGATGGAGAAACTATTCCAAGAGAGTTTGGCACCCATAACGCAAGGTAATCCTATTCCCAAAATTTCAAGTAGCACTATTCATAACATTCCCTTGGTACTCTATCATCCACTGTTGGCTTGAGGGGTCCTAACCCAGGTTTGGAGGTTAAGGTTTGCCAAAAAAACCCTATACTACTCGCCCTTTTGGCAATGAGCTACTTGCACAGGCCAAGGTCTCGACAGAAGTAGTATGGGAGGGTGCTAAAACCAGGTTTCTGCACCCTGGGAGACAATAGGTAACTTAAAGCAGATCTATGTTGCGGCTTATTAGGTTTGCACAGAATGAGTCTATTCATAGCTCTTTTAACAATATAATCAATACATAACCATAAAAAAGATATTATCATTAACAGATATAATAAATGTGTTCACATCCACGTGCGCATCAGAAAATACCATCATAGAATATTATAATCGCAGCTAATTCCAGATCACAGATACATTCGTAGCTTAAATAAATATCACAGATGTGCTTCAGCGGTAAACACAATCAATCCAAATATCACAAGGTACTTCAAATATATTCCGCATTCATTATCATCAAAAATCCACTTTTCGCACACAGCCTAGTAGGGTCCACACACAGCAGGACTAAGGATCTCCGCGCACACAACCAGAAGGAGTCCTTACCCAAAACAACCCGGACAGATCTTAACAATTCGCACGTAGCATCAATCCTATGTCTTACTTGTTGGGTATATGTTATATTCTTTCCACGACTAGTCACATGCAGGGGGGCCACAGGGGGGGCAATAGCCCCCCTTTTATGTTGCGGTGGGTGCAGCAAGGGGGTCACAGGGGGGCAGCAGGCCCCATGTTTGGGGTCCAGGGAAGCGGCCCTGGAAAAAAAATTTGGACCCTATTTTTCGGTGGGCGGACCCGCCCATGGTTTTGTGCATGGGTTTGCACATGTTTTTGGGGCATGGTGGTTTTCGACCCTGGGTATTTTGTAGATCTGGTCATGGGAACTATGGTTATGTTCTGATCTAGGGTTAATGGATTAGGTTTTATGTATGCTTCGACATGTATATATATGTGTTGTAACACTAAAAGGAATATAATGAAAAATCAAGCTGGTCGTCCCGATTTGGGATCCAGGGGAAAATATTTTTGTATATCTGTTTTATGTTGTATGCTCTCTCTATTGTTTATTTTCTTTTTTTAAGATTTGTTTGCAGATAATTTCTGTACAGGGTCAAAACATACATTACTTACCTACTAGACCCAACTATCTATCTATTTATAACATCTTAGCCTTTTCTATCTGATGGTATGCAAACCATGGTTTGTGGACCCTAGAGCTACCCTTTAACCCATTACAATACATTAAGGGCTTTGACCCACCCCAAAACCCCTATGCAAGACCGACTATTACAAAATTGTACCAAAAATGTAGGTTAGGGAACCCCATTCCAACAGGCCCCCAACATAATCTTGTGACTCCTCCCGAGTCACTGCGATCGTGGGTTTTGAATCTTCTTCTAAAGCTGCTTAATTGCATCAACCAATGGGGGTAGCACTCCTTCGCTCTGCACAGTAGCGTTCTGAGAAATATCCACCAAATTCTATGAACTTGGACCTTCAGTAGCAACCATGACACTTTCCAATGTCTGGTTCAATGTTTTGACCACAGCATCCACTTCTTGAGAGAGCTTGAGGGATTCATTGGCCCAAGGCTTAAGGTGGTCACTGAGAACCTTATTTTTGTGGTGGATTTTTTCAATGTCATCCCTAAGTGTGTGGTTGGTACGCAATTGTGCCAGGCACTGAGCTAGAATCAAGGTGGACATAGTAGCTTCAAGTTGTTCAAACTCTTCCTCCTTTTGGCGCAGCTCTTGAGTAAAATCACAGAGGAGAGGGTCGCACAGTACCTTGGACCATAACTACATAGCTGTCTCCAACAACTCTACGCCCTGAGAAATTCGAGCGGTAATAGTATTGGTGTTCTCTGTGACCAACGCGGCTCGCTGGGCTCTTACCTTAGGGGACGTTTCTGGCTGCAATTTGGCCTGTAAGGCAGCAATCTATTGTTCCATCTCTGTCTTGATCATCTAAATTTCAGTCCTCGAAGCCCTTAGCATTGCAACAATCCCCTCAATCTTGGCCTGGGGGTAGCATAAGTCGGGATATCCTCGGTTACATCTGCACAGAGCCTATTGATTAGGCATTCCAACTCGGTATGTTGCATGGCGGTGAGGTTGCATGCAGCCTATGCTTGGGACACCTCGGCGGTTTTCTCCACAATCACCTTCTCAGCTTTACTGAGTTGTTAGTGCACCTAGCGATCTCTATGTTGAATCTCCTCGAACAGGGATGTGTGAAGGACCTACAGCGATTCACGCAGCAGTTGGGCTAAATCCAATTGCACCTTTGCGTAGGCCTATACTTACGCTCCTAAGGTAGGTGGGCTCAAGGCAAATGTTGTGCCTGGAAGAGGGCAGACGCGACTTTCCATTGTGATGATAAAGTCACTACTATTTGTTGGGCCGGCCTGGACTGAATCATCCTTGTCTGCAGAGTGTTGGTTTTGAGTTGCAAATCTTGAAGCTCTGACTGAAGTGTAGCGACCATGGCCTTCTGCTGCTCTTCCAAAGCCACCCATTTACCTTCAGAGGTGAGGTTGACTGCATCCACTATCTACTCTAGGTCTTCCTCTGTCATAGTTACTTCGGTCTCCTGACCCGTCCTTGTAGCTCATCGTTTCTATTATTGGCCTTTAACAGGGTCACCAGTCCATTTCATACCTCGAGGGGATTCAGAACCCTCCGCATCTAGACCCTTTGTGTCCAGATCCTGCTGCAAATCCTTCTGTGATTTTAGCTCCGCACCCTTCTTGGCATTCTTGTCATGTCCTTCAGTCTCTTTGGTGGTGTCAGGCGGGTATTCTTCTTGGTACTCGTACCTGCAGTGTCGTGCATACCCAATTTGAAGCCTAGTTTCCAGTGTGGAGGCCAAGTAGCAATAAGATGGTCAATCTCCTCGTCTGCAACCATATATGGTAGTGATACCCACATTGAATCCTTACAGCCCCAGATCTACACATTGTTCATTGTGACTTGAAAAGCTGTGATGCTCTTGTATTTGTCATAAATTGCTGGTGACAAGCATGGCCGGGAGTGGATTGCTGTTGTGAACCTGCTCTAAAATAAGACCCAGAATACTTTATTATCTTCGACACGCTACTCATCCTTTGAATCCCACATATTCGCATACCATGCCCCTTCGCACATATCCAGCTCGAGCTCCGGGAGGACCGAGTCTTCCGAGGCTTCCCATGCAACCAACGTGATGAGGAGCAGCAACCAAGAGTAGCAAAATCCCTTCCATGATCCTGGGCTTCGCATACATTCTCTAGAAAATCATTACACAGGAACTGGGACCAGTTGAAGCATAACCCTTTCTCATAGAAGCCAGCTAACTGAATTACATACGTGGGGACCGTGGAAACCTGGCATTTGCACATCATTTTGGATGCTAACAACAATGTTCCCATGCATGCATCGGGGTCGCTAATAGTGTTGATCATGAACCCCCTAGTGTTCCATTCAACGTGGTAATCACCACACACCTTATCAGCGATATGTTGCTCATATTTCTTACCAACGCACTCCAGGGGATTCAGCCCCTTCATGGGAAGACCAGTAATATGGTGAATGAGCGCTACATCAATGGGAATGCGGTTCTGGATCCACAAGCAGTCGTCGTGAACCAGAGCTAGCAGTTTTCGCACAAGTCAATTGGTGACATTGTAGGGGCCAAAGTGAGGCATTTGCAGCAGATTTAATAACCCTGAACCAGCCAACCCACTTTCCCATGGCATGGGGACTACCTTCAGCACATCATCCTCCAATACCCTTTCAAGATATAATTTTGATTCCAATTCGGGGAAGGCGTCTAGGTTGGCGAGGTCATGATCGTCGAATTTGACCGTGTGGAGCTTGCCAAAGGATTCTTCAATGATGGGGACCTCACCCGGAATCAGAGGCATCTGCAGATATGTGCGCATCCCAACGATATTCTTGGGTGTGCGCACCGAGGGCCTACGAGGCCAAACATAGGGTGGGAGCCAATTTCTGGGTTCTGCAATTTGAGCTTCCTCCTGAGTAGACAAAGGTCTCTTCACTGGGTTAGGTGAACGTGCCTGGGCACCATTCGGGGGGACTTCTCATTTCGAGGGGAGGTGTTTGGCTTTCCTCCAGCCCATTTCGTATTCCTCCCCTGTGCTTGCTCCTGTGCTTTCCCCTTACCCTTCTTCTTTTCAACTTGCTTTCCCTTTGTTGGCATGGACACAACCTCTTCAACTTCAGGGGTGACCTCTTCAACCTCATCAGTGGAGACCACGGTCTGCGAAGATTCGGCTGGATTAGTTTTCGTTATTCTCACTCGGAATATAAATTCAAGATTGCTACTATCAAAAGGAGTATCTCGCACAGACATTAACAAAGCGCAATAGTCACATAATTTCACAAAGCACAAACTGTTCAAGATTCATGGAACCCCCTTCTGATCCTTCCTTCTATTTTTATAGCCTTGGATATCAACCAATTTTTCCATGAGGCTTATCAGAAACTTACCATCAAGTAAATGGTAAAATATCTTTGGAAATCACCTCATTAATTGTTGACCGCCTGCTCCTTTCAATGGTAAATTTGTTTTTTACCCTGTTTTACTATTCCAATGGCTAGTTTTCACAGCTGTATATTACCCCTGTGATGAAATCACACCTCCTTTGCTCCCAATGCACCCCTATGCTTCCAGTGCACCTTTCCAGGCTGTGATCAACCCCTACACTCCCAGGGCACCTCTCCGAGCTTCCAAACCTGCAAATGGTCCCTGCGCTTACCACGGTGCTACCTGCATTTTTCCCCCTGCCTGCATGCATTCCGCCTCATACAGCTACACCGGCCATATATTCATTTGATCCGGTATGGTTTGAGTCGGCTGCCATTGACATATCCTGGTACCATATCACCGCGTAGTGTGGCTAACTGGAAAGCTCCTCCATCAATAATTTCTTTTACCATATAGGGACCTAGCGAGTGTTGAAGGAACTTCCCTGGGTGCTTCTCAAACTGGCTATCGTATAGCAGGACCAATTCTCCCTCCACAAAGATCTTTTTCCGAATATGCCAATCATGCCATGCTTTTTCCTGGACCTTTTGAACTTGCTAATGGAAGTTAGCAATGAACTGATCTTCCTCCAAGGCCATGAGCTACGCTAACCATTCCTCCATGATATCAGGCTCTGCCATATTCGTAAAGGTTGTGATGCATACGCTAGGAACAATATACTCCATGGGCATAATGGCCTCCTTTCCATAAACCATCTGAAACAGTGTTTTCCCAGTCAGTTTATTGCAGGTGGTTTGATAGGCCAAAAGGACTGACGGGATGCGCACGTCCCAGTCGCTGTGATTGACATTACAGACCTTGGTCATTGCATGTTCCAAGATTTTATTAAAACCTTATACAGCTCCATTTTCCTAAGGATGATATGGGGTGCTATTCGTGTGGTGGATCCAAAATTCTTCAGTCAAGGCATGTATTGTTTCATTAACAAAATGTGTACTTCTATCGCTCATCAATATCTTTGGACAGCCAAACTTGGTTAGACTATGTTCAAAAATGAAGTGCGCATTGGTATCTATAGTGAAATCCTTCACAGCTTGCGCTTCGGCCCATCTGGTTACATAATCAGTCGTAGTGATGATGTAGCGTGCATTGGTTGATGGGCCCAACGAATTCGATGGCCCATTTTTCAAATGCTTGCAGGGCCATCTGCAATTGCAAGGGCATTTTGTCTATGCGCGACGACCTTCCTATCCTTTGGCATGTGTCGCAGGCTTTGCAATAGTCATGAGAGTCACTATGCAATGTGGGCCACCATAGCCCAACTCTCAAGATCTTCTGCATTGTTGGTTTCCCTGTGTAGTGACCTCCTGCTACACCCCCGTGGGATTCTGCCAGGATGGCGTGTCTTTCATGCTCCAAAATGTATCTTCGCAACACCTCATTAGCCCCCAACTTATACAGATGGCCCGCTATGATGGTAAAATCCACTGCGTAGGTACCAGCTCTTTCTTCTATAGTACTGAATACTCTGCAGGTGCCATCCCATATTCAAGAAGTGAATGATGTCGGCGAAGTGCGCATCAACTACCTTAATAGCAAACAGCTGCACATCGGTCAGTCCTTCTTATAGGTTGGTCAGCTCTTTGCCACTTTTGATTTGGGATAAGTGGTCTGGTCTGGCATTTAGTTTCCTTTTCTTCACAATAATCTCAAAGTCATATTCTTGAAATAGCAGCAGCCATCAGCAAATCTTCCCCCCCAACACAGGCTTATTTACTAGGTACTTCAAAGCCGAGTGATTTGTAAACATCATGAAGTGCCCTCCTAAGAGATAATCTCGATATTTTTGCAGGGTGTATACCATGGCCAACCCCTCACGCTCAGTAGTGGAGTAGTTGTGCTCCGCACTAGTGAGTTTTCTACTAGAAAATGGAACTGGATGTTCGATGTCTCTATCCCCGGGTGGGGTAAGGACAGCTCCCAAGGCCATCCCTGACACATCTACATGAACATGGAACACCTTTTTCCAGTTAGGGAATATGAGGATAGGCGGAGAGACCATATTCTCCTTGATTATTTCGAAGCTCTTCTGACACTCCTCGTCCCAAAAAAATGAAACATCCTTCTTTAGCAACTTTTCCACGGGTGATGTGATCAGCGCGTACCCTTGAATGAACTTCCTGTAGTAGCCTGTATGTCTAAGGATAGAGCGCAACTGTTTCTAAGTTGTAGGGACTTCCAGGTTGATGATAACTGCTACCTTGGCAGGGTCAACCATCAATCCTTGTCGACAGAATATGTGGCCTAGAATGATCCTGAAGGGTACGCAAAATATGCACTTCTTAATATTCAAGGAAATCTAGTGCTTTCTACAAGCATCCAACATCATGTGCAAGTTTGAGACGTGATTATTTACTAACCTGAATACGGTCCATTCTTCAAAATATAACTCCAAAATCTTGTGGATGAATTCCTTGAATACTGTGACCACCACCCGTGAAAATATGGCAGCGGCTTGCTTGAGCCCAAATGGCATGACAGTGTACTGGAAAGATACCCATTCAGTGGCGAACGTAGTTTTGCTACAATATTCAGGTGCGATCCTGATCTAATGGTAGCCCGAGAACCCGTCCGTGAATGAGTATACTTCCTGCATCCCCACGCTATCAAGGATTTCATCTGAAAATGGCGTAGGAAAGGAATCATGTACGCAAGCATCATTCAATTTGCGCAGGTCAACACAGATTTGTATCTCTCCTTTAGCATTTTTCTCCTGAACCACCATAGGACTTACCCAATCTGACTATTAAACTAGTTCAATGATACCTACGGCTACCATTTTTTCAAGTTCTTCCCTAACTTTCTGCTTATACTTGGGGTTCAATCGATAAGGGTGCTCCTTAATAGGGCATGCATCTGGTTTTAAAGTGATGCGCATGACCCCTAGCTCTCCTGTAATCCCTTTGAGTTCCAAGATTTTCGTAGGAAATAGGTCCTGGTATTCTATGAGGAGTTCTGCGACTCTTACAATAGTATTATCATCCCAGCAGTCCCCAATTTTAGCTAGCTTAGGTTTCTCCTCTATTCCAATTTTTACTTCTCGCAGCTTAAGAGGCTTAGTCACATCGACGGTCTACAGTGTGGGTCCAACAACTGTGCTCTCTCCCTCCAACTCCGGGATATAGATATTTTGCGGGTCTTCATCACATTTCTCCATTGACAGACTACGACAGTTGAAAATATCCTGCATCTACATCTCCCACGTTGGTGCCCCATATGCTACACAAGGGCATGAGTCGTCAAATACTAACGCATCTATATCATGCAGGGCTTCGTTGAGTGCCTCTATTCCACCTATCAACCCGCATGTCCCTACAAAATTTTCCTTCAGGTTTTCCCAGTGGTGGGTGTGCTGGTGTAGTTCTGCATCTAAATACCATGCGGTGGGGATTGACCCCAAGGCATGAATGAACAGGTGGACCCATTCGTCTGTAGTTCTTTCGCTCCATTCCTCCATCCATGCAAACAAGTGCTCGTGTGGATCTCCTGGACCAAGGAAAGTCTTCACGCATAGGTGAACTGGGGGTTTAATCCATAGGACCATCATCTCGTGACATTCCTCCCAATCCTACAATGTCCCCTTATGAGTTTCCCACCACCTCACAGGGGTTGCGCGCATGGCTAGGTTAAGTGCCCACATCCTTCGCTCCCTTGGGGCTTCAGCTTCAAATGTTCGCAAAAACTCCCTAATACTACCAAAACCATCAAAGTAGGGAAGTTCTCTTACCTCTAAGGAGATACAACAGAAGCTCTTCGTGATTCTAAGATATCGCAACACAGATACATCATGTAACCGATTCTACCAATTTTCTATCTCCCCATCGGATTTAGAGAGGCATTCACTATCCTTCTCCCAGCAAAGCACACCATCTAATGTAGGATTGATCCAATCCTCATGTCGAGCGGTTAATTTATAGATGTGATCCACATCCTCTTATTCGCATACCGGTTTTGTATACCGCTCTCCTTCCATAGGATCTAGTGGGACTATCACCCTCGTACCCTCATTCTCAAAAACCATACTCCTTTTTTTTAGGTTAATAATTCCTCCCATGTCTATCACCCAATCCAGTCCTAGGAGCACAGGATAAGGGTCTGCATCTTCCACAATCTGAATTACCTCAAAGTCGGCGCATACCTTAACTCCTACGATATATACCATAATCTTTGACAGCCTCCCCAATGGTATGATCTTATATTGGTTAGCCATGCGCAACTGTATGGTAGACCATTCCAGCTTAGGCTCTCCCATCCACTGCCAAGTTTGCTTGGGTAGTACGTTTGCATCTAACCCCAGCTCCAAGATGACCTGATCCATTTCATAGTCACCAATCTACGCTGTTAGCTGCATTTCTTGACTAGTGTGCTTCTTATGCTTGTAAAGTTTGTGAACATCCTTAACCTCCGTGGGAAGGTCATTTCTTTCCACGCAACTGTCATTAGTGCTTGAATATTTCCTACTGCGTTCTGGTTACGTAGCAGCTTCAACATGCTTTTAGGAATGATTTAACTTCGTCGTTCATTCTTAGGTTTGGTGGAGCCTTGGAAGTAGATGCATCCTCCTTAGTAATGTCTTTGCAAGCTACGATGAAGGTTTCCTTCTCCTTCTACAATTCCAATATTTCTTGTTTGACAGTTTCTTTCCAGATAAGAGGTTCAGCTGCGGCTTTCTCATCATCTCCTCCAATAGCCATGTCGATGCGCGTTATGACATTATTACTTGGTCCTTCATCACGATGTTCCACCTTAACCCTCTGCACATTCTTCGTAGGTGTCTATTCCTTTTCGTACATTTTTTCCATAAGGATTAGACATTATTCAATCACATGGTCCAATTGTCGACAATATCGGCAACATTTTCGCACAGGGTTCGGACAGTCCCTTGCAAATTTCCCTATTTCTCCACAGTTGTAACAAATCAATTTTTCTCTTCCCCGACCTGCGCCTCCACCCCTTCCCCCTCCCCTGCCTCTTACTTGGGAGCCTCCTCTGCTTGAGGGAGATAGTGATGAACAGGGTTCATCTTGTACCCTGTATATGTTTCCCCGGTCTATCATTAAGTCATAGGTCCAACATTTATTTTCGTCATCTCCCACGGATGAGCAGAATCAACACCATTGTTGCTTCAATTCTGGAACATATGCACCAAGACGGGGACATGGTTAATATCATGTAGTCTGAAAATGCAACAATCAGTGCACCATAACGTCAGACCACATGGTCCCGCAGCCTCTTTAGGCCGCAATGGGCTGGGCCCCCCAGCCTACATGTAATCTGCCAGCAAAGGACATTGATCCTTGGTGTGGACAAACACTCTGCATCTTATGCACCATACGTCTAGGCAAACTTCTTTCCCTCGTTATTTTCGTAGATTCTAGATTTCAACGTGCATTTCCTCCAGTTGTCCCAGGATCTGCTGCACCCCAAACTAGGCATCATCTCTTGGCGCAGCTTCTAGTTTCATACCAATATCCAAGGCTTTCTCTTGCGTCTCAATCACCTGCTGTCCCATAGGTCCGTGCAAGTGAGGTAGCAACATATCGATAAACCATTTCTTGTGCTTCCTATCATCATACTAAAATTCCCCATCTCTGATAACCTTGTTTAACCGCTGATCAGCTTCCCATATAGACTCATTGGGTCCATGTCTAAAGTATTTTAGGTCAGTTACTAGCTACGAGTATGACTTAGGTTTCTGTAATTGTTGTTTTAAAGCTTTCTTAATCTCTTGAATAGATGGATCCGCATGCTAGCCTACGTACCCCATATACTAGTCCAAGGCCCTTCCTTCCAAGGCGAGGGATAGTTGCACTCTCTTTACAGCATCGGTAGCCACATTCTGCGCAGTCCATACTGATTCTGCTACAAACCAAAATCGGTCCATATCTTCATCTCCTACACCCTTGAAGGTGGGTAGCTTCATGTGTGTGGCCATATATTCTTCTCGTGGTGGTGTAGGTGTGGGTGAGTTCTTACCCTTATGCTGACTTGAAGGTGGTGTAGCTGGAGGACTATTTCCTGCGTACGCAGCCGACTCTCTTAATGGACTGTAGATGGATCTATCCCCTTCTCAATTGGTTCGATAGTACTTACCACTTTGTGTTTTACTTTCGCTCTGATCCAAGGCCATTCATTCAGTGTGGCTGCACAGAACGCCTTTTTCGCACAGTAATATTTTGATTATCAATGGAAATTTTTTCAAGAACTTACCCCGGAAACCTTTGAATAACCTCCGCTCCGCCTCAGAATAGGATATGAACTGAACGAATTTGAATTATTTCATGAATCCTCCCAACATGCTATCCACCCAGTGATCTACCATACAGGTGATTGTATTATCAGTCCTCTCCAGCTGTTGAATCAATTATGGTGTCCACTGCGTAACCTAGTCATCCTTCCAACACATCTGGAATTCCACGAGCCTCGATAACCACTCCTGAAGCTCGTGCACAAAAGTTACAAAGAAAATTTCATAAACTTCAATGAACATGTGCTTATTATTCCACTTCTCAGTTGTCATCTTCGTGTTGTGATTCTATTTTACAGCAAATTCCTGAATCTGTCTTTCAAACTAGTCTTTGAGTTCTGGTTTCTTAGGTCTCCAATGGCCTTGTGGCATTACCTGATCTCTCTCTCAAAATGCTCCCGGTCCCGGGAACGAAACCATTTTTTGGCTTGAGGGGTCCCGACCCAGGTTCGAAGGTTAAGGTTTTCCAACAAACCTCTATACTACTAGCCCTTTCGGTAATGACCTACTTGTGCAGGCCAAGGTCTCACCCGAAATAGTATGGGAGGGTGTTGGAACCAGGTTTCTGCACCCTGGGAGAGATTAGGTAATTTAAGGAAGATTTGTGTTGCATCTTATTAGGTTCGCATAGAATGATTCTATTCACAACTCTTTTAACAGTATAATCAATACATAACCATAACAAAGCTATTATCATTAACAGATCTAATCAATGTGTTCGCATCCACGTGTGCATCTACAAATACCATCACAGAATATTATAATTGTAGCTAATTCTAGATCACAAATACATTCGAAGCTTAAATAAGTATCACATATTCACTTCGGCAGTAAACACAATCAATCTAGATAGCACAAGGTACTTCAAATATATTCCGCATTCATTATCATCAAAAATCCACTTACAACCCAAACACAGCCTGCGCACACAGCCTAACGAGGTCCGCACACATCATGACTGAGGATCTCCACGCACACAGCCAGTAGGAGTCCTTACCCAAAACAACCCAGACAGATCTTGACAATTCGCACGTAGCATCAATATTATGTCTTACTTACCTACTAGACCCAACTATCTATCTATTTATAACATCTTAGCCTTTGCTATCCGATGGTTCGAAAACTGTGGTTTACGCTATCCTTTAACCCATTACAACACATTAGGGGCTTTGACCCACCCCAAAATCCCTACGCAAGACTTACTACTACAAAATTGTACCAAAAACGTAGGTTAGGGAACCTCGTTCCAACATCCACCGAATAAGTTCTTTATTAAGTTACGAGAGTTTAGCAAGTTGAGTAGCACTAAATCCACAGTACAAATATCTACTAGCAATAGTTCTAGTAGTGGAATCTCTCAGTCGAGAAGTAGAGGTTTTGTTTTAGTACCACCAACACAAGGAAATATGGCAGGATCGTTCACCCGATACCCAAAATTCTCTAGAAAAGGTAACGACGATGTAGAACAGCACTGTTATCTCTACGAAGCAATTTTTAGACCTTGAAAAACACTAGATGCAGTTAAGCTAATTGAGTTTCAAACCACACTGAGGGAAAGAGCTTTGCTCTGGTTCATCAAATGGTCAAAAGCACACCATAACCCAGCAATAGACGATGTTAAGAAAGAATTTGTTCTAGAATTCAAGTTGCCTCAGGAAAATCAGCAAGGACTATCTCAGCTATGGGAAATCAAACAGCGGGAAGGAGAAACAGCTTGGGATTTGATGAGAAGATTTAAGGACGCAATTGGAAATCTAAGTTACCTAATAGATCCAAATCACCAGCAGGATTGGTTCATAAAAGCACTCATGCCATTGGCAAGGACATCGTTGACACAACAGAATATTGATACCCTTCAGGATGCTATCGAGCAAGCCATGAAGATAGAAGCTATGGAGAGATACCAACAAGAGTTCAAAGGAGGGGTAGCAGTACAAGATCCATCCATACAAGGACTACAACATCAAATAGCTAGTTTGATGGAGAAATTGAAAGATATTCAACCAGTACGATCTGCAAGGCCCAACATGTGCTGCACACACTGCTTGATGGAAGGACATGTGGCCACAAAAATTTCGAGGTTGCGAGGAGAAAAAGTTGGAACTTCGGCGGCCAGAACACAAGGGGCCCCACTAGTTAGTGGAGTTGCACAGATAAATACTCACGGGATACCAACCACAAACCCACTTCCTGAGGTTCCCCAATCAACAAAATTAAACAACAACATAATATTCTGAAATATGAAAAGGTATTGGTCATCCTCCATGACTGTGTCCAATTCTGCAAAAATATTCAAATGTACCAAACAATACCTACTATGAATTTTGTGCCTCTACAACTCATAATATAGAGCAATTCAGAGCCCTTGATGCATTGGCAGAATGATTAGGCAGGCAATATTATAGATTAAATGAGACTCCAAGGGGGAAAGAAGGAGGAATGAGAGGTAGCAGAGCTGGAGGAAGAGGACCATTAAAGTGTTATAAATGTGATCAGGAAGGGAATTTAGCAAGAGAATGTTTACTACCAAGGAGACCATGGTGCTCTCAATGCAGAGTCAATGCACATGCTACTGAAGATAGCCCAAAGTTGATTAAGAGATGGGAAGAGAGAGCCAAACAAAGAGGAGCTAACTTGTCTAATGTAGAACCAAGGATAGTATAGGCTCAGCCCATGCAAAGTGTAGCTATAATCACATGAGGAGGGAAGAAAATAGGAGAAGATGCATGAGACATGGACTCGATAAATCTAATCAAACTCATATTCCCAAATAAATCTTTCAGCACAGACCGACAGAAGCAGTAGAAACATTTTTATAGATAGGAAGACATTATAGTATGTAACTTCCGCAAAAATCCAGCTAAGGAGGGAAGGGAATCCATACAAGCACACCGATAGAAGAGTGGTTATGACTATTCCTGAAATTGTGAACAATGGACAAATGCTGGAAAATTTAAATAAAAATCTAGAAATGGTTGTGCAAGGAGAAGCATGACCTGGAGACTAGGGAAATTCAACTAAAAAATACATAAGAAGAGTCAAAAGAAATAAGAGAAGGACTGGAAAGGAGTTTTTTTTAAACACTCAATTTGTGGGATTCCAAATTAGAGATACAATGCTATCGGATCAGATGTCAACATTCTACCCCAAAAGACATGGGAAGCACTGGGAAAACCAAAGCTATCATACTCACCAATACAGCTCAGAATGGAAAATCAATAATGTATTGTACAAATCATAAGGCTAGAAGAAGTTGAGGTTGATGTCGCGGGAGTAAAGACCTATACAGACTTTGAAAGTAATAGATATCGTGGGTGAAAAGGATCCATATCTTTCCTTGATGGGGATAGATTGGACCTTTGAAAATTATGCAGTCATTGGTTTAAAGAAGGAATTAATGATATTCGAAGATGGTGAATTCAGAGTAGTTTATCCATTGGACCCGTATCAAGGACCCCGATACATAGAGACTGTTGACAACAGAGAAGACGCACAAAGTCTAGATCAACTCTACCAAATGACGACAGGAAGGAGAGAATACTACATTAATCCTACAGAAGGGGGAATAGTAATCTAGAGAAGTGTTCAAAGTTTTGACCTAGGGTCAAAAGTAGAATGGGATGATTGGAAGCAGGGAGGATATGAAATCAACACCAAAAGATGCGCCAAAGTTCTTGGAGTCAACTGGATTGGTATAGAGGTAAGAGAATATCCAACTCTTTCAAATATGCAAACTGTGAATACATTTATTACCAAAGTGGAAGAAAAGGTACCAACAGAACATAGAGTCCCTCTCATGGACACAGCACTACAATCCATGTCAGCAAGATGGTGGGAAACCCATCACAACTCTCTTTCTCAATGGGAAGATATTGTTAGTGCATTAAGAACAAGATTCCATGCGGCTTCAAGACCGCAACTCGGGGATACATACCAAGGGAATTATAACACCCTAGAACATCTAAGAAGTTGTGATTATAAGTGCAGGAAAGAGGGATATCCAAAATATTTATGGGTACACAACTTTATACATTCACTAGACACCATTCCATAAGCTTGGAACCTGACAGAAGAGAAGAAGAGAGGAATTGGTACCTAGGAAACAGTTGCAGAAATATTTACGCAATGTTTTTCTTTCAAAGGAGACATAGAACATGTTACAGATACCCTTCAATAAATTAAAAGAATATTTTTCTTCCCAAATATTTAGGAGAATGAAGATATATCTTTATCAGAGAAGAAATTCAAGGATTCAGTAGCATGTAAAAGGATAGATCAGGAGATAGACAATGATGATTTAGAAAATCTTCGACATCTATACTTTGAAGAGAAGGAAGGGGAACGGGAAATACAAGAAGAACCAACTACAGAGGGATTACACCTATTACCGTTGAAGACAAAGAAGCAGAATATCGGAAGCGCAGAGATGCCCAAGATCACATCTATCAGAGATTATTGGGATATAGAGACAACAAAAGAAATCTTTGACCTACTACAAGAGTACGAAGACTTATTCCCATCTTCAGTGGTGGAGCTCAAAGGAATTAATTGAGATTTGGGGGAGATGTGCATAGTCCTAAAACCAAATGTGAGGCCTGTAAAACATAGACCTTACTGCTTGAATACGAGAGTAAAATAAAAGGTCAAACAGAGATAGAAAAAATGTTGAAGGGAGGCCTGATTTTTCCAGTTGAGAAAGTAGAATGGGTCAGCCCAATTGGGATACAGATTAAAAAGGATAAATCAGAAATTAGAGTATGTGTGGACTACAGAAGTCTGAATAACACATGCATTCATGATCCGTTTCCAACTCCATTTAGCGATGAAGTTTTTTACAATGTCACAGGAAATGAAGCATACTCATTCACAGATGGCTTCTCAGGATATCATCATGTGAGAATAGCAGAACAAGACAAAATAAAAACTACTTTCACAACAGAATGGGGATATATTGCCTACCATGTCATGCCTTTTGGACTAAAGAATGCACCAACTGTGTTTTCACGGATAGTAATAGCAGAATCCAGAGACTATATCCATAAGTTCCTAGAAGTATACATGGATGATTGGATGGTGTATAATCTCCTGAAAAACCATGAAACTTTGCTTAGAATAATCTTTGACAGGTGCAGACAACTTCAAATTTCTCTGAATCTCAAAAAGTGCATCTTTGCAGTACCTTTTGGAACACTTTTGGGACATGTCATCTACAAGAAAGGTGTATGTGTGGACCCCGCAAAGGTAGCAGTAATTGTAAACATGGAAGCACCAGAGACTGTAAAAAATTTAAGGTCACTACTGGGACACGCAGGATACTACAGGAGGTTCATCCGCAACTACGCAAAAATCACAGTATCATTAGAAATTTTTTTGTGGAAGTCAAAACAATTTATATGGAATGAAGAATGCACTAAGGCATTGAACACATTGAAAGAGAAACTATCAAGTGCACCCATCTTGGCCCATCCCAATTGGGATAAAAAAATTCATGTCCACGTTGACGCTTCAAGTGTTGCTTTTGGAGTAGTGCTATATCAAGCAGGAGAAACCTCCATAGATCACCCAGTACACTTCAGAAGTAGGAATTTGTCAATGGCTAAAATGAATTACTCAACAACAGAAAGAGAGGCTCTTGCTATGGTATACTCTCTACAGAAATTTCGCCACTATTTATTGGGAGCCACATTCAAGTTCTTCACAGATCACTTAGCACTAAAATATCTGGTAAACAAACCTATACTTGAAGACAGAATCTGTAGATGGCTCCTACTATTCCAAGAATTCAATTTTGAAGTAATAGTAAAAACAGGAAGGCAAAATGTTGGTCCTGACCACTTATCAAGATTGGAGAACGGGGAAAACGAGGGATCCTTGATGACCAACTACTAGATGTTTATCTCTTCTGAGTAGAAGCCATCCCAGATTATCTAGAATAGATAGCAACATACTTGGCCATAGGACAATGTCCATCAGAATACACGGCAACACAAAAAAGACATCTAGTCATTAAAGCGGTCGAATATCAACTCATAGCAGGGCAGTTATATAAAATGGGACTAGATCATATCCTACGAAGGTGTGTCCTAGATCATGAAAGTGAAGATATCTTGTGGGAGTTTCACAACGGAGTTGCAGAAGTCCATGTCGGCGCAAAACCCACCGCAAGGAAAATACTACATGGAGGATTATGGTGGCCCACAGTGCACAAATATAGTAAGGAATTTGTGAAAAAATGTGATATTTGCCAAAGAACAGGATGACTGTCACACCGTGATGAGTTGCCACTGCAACCTGTGACGGCTATGCAAGCATTTGAGAAATGGGTAGTCAACTTCATAGGACCAATTGCACCAATCATGTGACACTCACATGTAATATATATAATCACCACAACTGACTATCTCACAAGATGGGAAGAGGCAGCACCAGTAAGGGACTGTACAGCAGACACAACAGCCAGATTTATTTTCGAGAACATCATTAGTAGGTTCAGCTATCAAAGGATCCTAACAAGTGATCAAGGCATGCATTTCACTAATGTTGTAGTCAAATCACTACTGGACAACTTTATGATACAACAGCAAAAGAGCAACCCATAGCACCCTCAAGCGAATAGAACCGTCAAGGCATTCAACAAAATCCTGGAGAAAGGACTGACAAAGATATGCAACGCTAACCGAGATGACTAGGATGAAAGGATACCAGTCATGTTGTGGGCATATAGGACAACCATAAAAAGACTACATAATCAGACTCCATTTTAGTTGGTATATGGGAAAGAGGCAGTAATACCAGCTGAATTTATTATACCAAGCCTCTTAATTGATTCAACAACACACATGACAGAGGAAGACTCCATCTTTGCACCCCTCCATGAATTGCAGGAGCTTGAAGAAGATATATTTCTGGCATATTTCCATCAATCACTACAAAAAAATGACAAAAAGCCTGGCATGACTGCCACATCAAGCACAAAACTTTCACTATTGTTGGAAAATTATTTCTCTATGACAGAAAATTCCATAAGTTCCCAGGGAAGCTTAGAATGCACTGGATAGGACCATATTACATCATAGAGTTAAAATACTCAGGCGTGGTCAGGCTGGTGCAACTAGATGGAGAAATACTTCAAGGATGGGTGAACGACGCACACCTGAAACCCTATTATGAGTAAGCACCAAAAATTTGTTTTTTTAATAACTCTCACAACCGATAGCAGTCAATAGAGTAGATTCAATAACTCTCTCGCAACCGAGATGATCCATAGAATAGTTATGTTTTAATCTTTACAGCCCATTAGAATAGGAATCCTCAATAAGCCCGCAAAGTCACGCAAAAACATCAATCATCCTTGTTGCGATGTGGATACCACATTGCAACCAATTGTGGTTGGGGGGAGAGTCTACAATGTCACATAGCCTAAGCATGTCAAATATCAGTCACTCATAATGACCCATCATACCATTGTCAGTCCGTAAGATCACCTGAATTTGAAAAATAATTGTCGTAATTAGTAACCCCCATATCATAATAAAGTTTCCATAATAGGCCATAATTATTGCTCATCATGTATACCCAACTCCTAAAGCTAGCATTAGCACTATTAGAATACACCTCACCTTGGTAACTAATCACACGATTATAGCTGCGGGAAAGACAGCAGGAATTAATTATTTATGGCGTCGCATCAACATCATTCATGCCAGTAATATTACTTAACCCTCATGAAGGAGTGAAACACCAGAATGCTAGAAAATTCTGATTTATTAGAGAAAGAAACAGCTATAACAATAAGCCCAATTTCAGCAGCAAACCAATACCAGAAATTTAGAGCAGTAGATTAGCAGCAGCAATTCAAGTATACAATAGAAGGAATAAAATGACAAAGATGGCTACCTCAATCATTGAGCCCGAGCTCAATGGAAAAATTCAAAGGATGGAGTCGCTGATAGGAAAATATGGCAATGCCTCATTGATAGATACAAACTTCAAAGACTCATACCAGTTCCCGGCCATGAAAAAGCAGGTGTACATCAAAAATTATGCAACGAATGGAGGAGGTGAAGTAGCGAAGATGAACCTAGAATTCAAAAGCATCCAGAGGTCAACTATCCTGCACCTCAGGAGCCTTCTGGTATTCGGGATGACGGAAGCAGCAATGCAATTCACTAAGTTCTTAATGAGCATAATTCAAAATCGATCACTATGTCTTGGGAGGGAGATCCCAATTCATGTAGAAGACATACACAAACTTACAGGATTACCAGCGGTAGGAAACGATGTCTCATTGGCCTTTCAAAATATATCTAAGAGAGCCAAGAAGACAAGAGATTGTGACTACTATAGAAAGTATGAAACAAGAAAAGGAGGAAAGGAAGAAAAAATTGACCTCATAAACAACCCAACAGTAAAATTTTCCTTCTATTTGATTACTGGGAAAACGATGAGGCACTACACTAAGGGGGAATGCACCCTAGAGACAATCTCAGTTGTGGAGCATTGCATTCAAGGAGCACATCTTAATTGGTGCACATTCTTGTTAAATGAGTTGTTTGAGGCTTGCGAGGATAACTACAAGTGAGCCATGGGGTTCATATATGGTTATCTGATCATGACCTTCGCAATGTGTAAGTGGATTCCACCAAGGATCAGAAAGCACGCAGAGATTACTCACGACCAAAAAATCGCCCTAAGGTTCACGCCATGGAGAGTATCAGGGAACCCAAGTACCAAATAGGTCAATGAGGAATATTTTACAGTCTAGTACAGATAGATGGTCGAAGTGGTTGGGAGCCAGCAAAGAGTTCCAAGAAGTCTATTGGATAGGTACTTTCCACAGATATGGTTTGGGGTGACCCATAACAGAACTTATGTCCGACCAAATTGCGTGGAAGAAAATACTTTCCTTAAGAATCCATTGAAGTTCCAACTAGAGGAAGAGGCCTTTCACACAGAATTTTATTCATGGCCAGGAGCGGCAATGGAGATCAGAAGCGGGATCCCATTTTACTTGTTTGATGCAATGCTACCAAAATCACTCCCGGGGGAGACACTTGAAGAAACAATGCAGAGGATCTCACATCTGCAACTGTGGCCACTACTGGACCAACTCGAAAAATGGGTAAAAGGCTTCAATAAGGTAATATAAACTCTTAGCATCACATCTACTGTGTTTCCAACTTTTTCTCAGTTTCAAACATTGAATTCTGCATCACCTTCCACCACCATCCCCATCCTTACTGCACTACCATCCACGGCATTCAACTCTCCATCGCTGACCACAGTCACTCCAATCCACAAAACCAAGCCAACTAAGCCCCGAGTACCAATGTAGAAATTATACAATATGCATGTATATCTTGTATTCTCCTGATCTAACAATTATATGCCACTGCTAAATATAGAATCGCTTCTACAAAAATTCTTGCGGAAATTTCAAACACGATCGCCAATTGCAAACACATGAAGAAATATCAATCACACATAACACAGATGTTTTTACCGGGAAACCATAAAACTAAAAACCCCACTATCATATATTATGTATATATCATGGATCATGAAACAATATCATACAAAACTCTACTCCAAGATCTCTCAGTACAAACACAATTGTCTCACACTATCATGCAAAAAATTGCAAATCCTTGCACAATTTACTGCCTCCAGATAGCCTGCTTCCACTTGGAAATCCAAGTTGATTACAAAGAAAAATTAGATGCAATCGTTCCTTCCTTGACTGTGCAATCCTCATGAGCATATCCAATGTGTATTTTACTTGCAAGAGTGCAACCCAATATAGTACAACTGATATTAATCTGTCCCTTTCACCTACCTCTCAACTGGGTCTCCACTAGATCTGACATGCTTGTAGTTAATAGTAGTAAATATTCAGTTGCATGTGAGATCACTCCATGTGAATTAATTTAATATTTAATTCATTGATCTCTCACTAGTGTATTATCAGTTACAACTAGCACAACTAATTTTAACTCACTTAACTAATTTAAACTACTTTACAACTCACATAACTACAGATCCAACTCTGTTACAACTTCGAATCACTAAATTACAACTAAGTCCACTTGCATGTCCCACCAACAAACCTTAGAACTCGAAATTCCTTCAGCTAACTGATTTTCCACTTCAGTTAACTGATTTCAAGTGCTCTATGAGAATAGATTAATATTTATTGTCCAACTATTATTAAGGGATAATAATAGTCGACATGCATCTATAAATAGACATGCGATCTATAAATAGAATTCGCACATACATATAAAAATAGAACATCATCTATAAATAGAATTTTCTCAACATCTATAAATAGAATTTTCTCATCCATTCTAAAAATAGGCATACACCTAAAAATAGCCTGTGTGGGCCCCACCTAGCGTAGGTGCTTAATTTTCACTATGATCAAGGATGTTTTTTCCGGATGCCAATTTCACTATTTCTTGTTGCAACCTTCAACTCCCTCTCAACAAGAAAGGAATGCCTTTGCATGCGACATGCAACTACATGCATGCACCCTGCAACCTTTGCATGCGCCATGCAACTCCATGCATGCATCCTACAACTCCTCTATGCAACACTTCTCTAGCGTTTCTCGCACATGCAATAGTTCCAAAACTGAATAGCCTCCAAAAAACTGAACTAGTATAATGCATCTATCATCAAAGTCTTCTGACTTCTTCTGGTGCCAACTGCACATGTCTTCAGGAACCATTACGATGTTGACCTATCCATCCATGCACTCTGCACTTACTGTCAACTCTGATCCGTGCTCCAGTATCTTACATTGTCACTTTGATTTCATGTCCTACTGACATCTGACTGGATCAATCCAACTAATCTTGCTACTGTTGTACTGTGGTCTCCTCGTAGCCAGGTTCACTTCATGAGATCCACACCATCTCAATGAATCCTGCCCAGAAATTTCTTCTTAGGATTATCCATGCATGTCGCCCCACCTCTCACCTAGTGGTATAGTAGCATGCACTCCCTTTGCCCATCTGGCACGAAATTTATCTGCATGAGTGGTTTCTCTCACTCCATGATCCTCCGCATGTAGCTGCTCCACATCTTGAGGTTCATTCTCACCTGCATGCAAATCCAACTCCCTCTCAAGGTCAATTTCATGGCTTTCTCACACTTCCCAACAGTCGGAAGCTCTGTAGAAAATCCATCTACATCAAGTCTATAGAGATTATTTACTCGAATCCCAACATTCTTAGCTTTCCCTGTTTCTTTGTCTCGCAGGAAAACTTTTCCTTCACTAAAGACAACATCATAGCCTCTATCCTCTAACATTGCGACTGAGACTAAATTTTTCTTCAAACCTCGAACATGCATAACATATTTTAAATGAAAGAGTTTAACTGACACCCTCTTAAAGGTAATGGTACCAATTCCAGTCGCATTCTATCGTCCATCATCGCCCAACTCAATATGCATCTGGAGATCTTTCTCCTCCAAGTCACTGAAAATTTTCTTCTCTCTCGTCCTGTGAAAGGAAGCACCATTATCCAAGTACCACCCTGATCCCAATGCACTAGACACCATGCATGTGATCAATGAGAAGTCAATCTCAAATTTTGAGGCAAGAGCCTCACCAGCTGTAGCTCGAACAACCATCTTTTTCTTCTTCTTATGTGCACAATTTGTGGCAATATGTCCATACTCGTGCTAGTGAAAACACTTCACTTTGGACATGTTTTGCTCCTTGATATCCTCACCAGCCTCATATTTAGAATGGAATTTATTCCCCTTCCCCTTCTTCGCCTTGGCAGCCAAAGCACAATCCTCTTCATCATCATGCTTTGATGAATATCCATCTCTGGTGTTCCGTCTGAACTCCTCTTGCACTAGATCCGACCACAGTTGTTCCCAATCCGACAGTTTTTCCCATTTGTTGACAGAGTATTCATAACTATGCCAACTCTTAGGAAGTCCCAATAGAGCCAACCTCTCCAAATCATCATCAGAAACACTTACACCTACATTCACAAGCTCATCCCTGCATTGGACATACTTTTTTAAGTATGTCGAAATAGTGTCATTCTTTTCCATCTTGATCTTTCTAAGTTTATCCTTCAGCGCCAATTTCCTATGGTCGCTACTGCTTTGGAAAATATTTTTCAAAGCCTTCAACATCGCATATGGAGTGGCTTTCCCATGAAGTCTTGAGACAATGTGGTCTCATACACCTTCTAACAGAACCCTCCTCGCCCTTGCTACTTTATTTTTCCATGTATCAAGTAATGCAGCATCTGTCGAAGTAGGCTTAGGAACATATTTGTCGATGAATTCCTTCAAGCCATTATCTTTGAGCACCGCCTCCATCCTGTCCTTCCAAGAAATGTAGTTCAAGCTGCCCTTGATTTCATACTCTAGCTGCAAGCCATTGAAATCCATTCTGATGTTTACTCAACTGTCACACCAAGAAATTCTTGCAGAAAATTCGAATTGTTTCCACCAACAAACTCAACTCCTGCTTCAAAATTTCAATCTTATGTGCTCCAATACCATGTAGAAATTATACAATATGCATGTATATCTTGGATTCTTTTAATCTAATAATTATATTCCACTGTTAAATACAGAATCACTTCTACAAAAATTCTTTCGTAAATTTAAAACACGATCACCAATTGCAAACACATGAAGAAAGATCAATCACACATAACACAGATGTTTTTACCATGAAATCATAAAGCTAAAAACCCCACTATCATATATTATGTATATATCATGGATCATGAAAAAATCTCATACAAAACTCTACTCCAAGAGCTCTCAGTAAAATATACAATCGTCTCACACTGTCATGCAGAAATTTGCAAATCCCTTGCACAATTTACTACCTCCAGACAGCCTGCCTCCACTGCACATTCCAAGTTGATTACAAAGACCAGTTCTATGAAATCATGCCCTCCTTGACTGTGCGGTCCTCATGGGCATATCCAATGTGTATTTGACTTGCAAGAGTGAAACCCAATATATTACAACTGATAGTCATATTTCCCTTTCACCTACCTCTCAACTGGGTCTCCACTAGATCTGACATGCATGTAGTTAACAATAGTAAATATTCAGTTGCATGTGAGATCACTCCATGTGAATTAATTTAATATTTAATTCACTGATCTCTCACTAGTGTATCTTCAGCTACAACTAGCACAACTGAGTTTAACTCACATAACTACAAATCCAACTCTGTTACAACTTCAAATCACTCAATTACAACTAATTCCACTTGTATGTCCCACCAACCAACCTTAGAACTCGAAGTTCCTTCAGCTAACTATTTTTCCACTTCAACTAACTGATTTCAAGTGCTCCATGAGAATAGATTAATATTTATTGTCCAACTATTATTAAGGGATAATAATAGTCAACATGCATCTACAAATATACATGTGATCTATAAATAGACTTTGCACATACATCTAAAAATAGAACATCATCTATAAATAGAATTTTCTCAACATTTATAAATAGACTTCCACTATAAATAGAATTTTCTCATCCATTCTAAAAATAGACATACACCTAAAAATAGCCTGTGTGGGCTCCACCTAATGTAGGTGCTTAATTTTCACAAGGATAAAGGATGTTGTTTCCGGATGTCAATTTCACTATTTCTTGTTGCAACCTTCAACAACCAACACTTAAAGGAAAAAGAGCACCAACCACAGGGCCTGAACAAGTGGTTAATCTCACGGGAGAAGACTAACCCCAACCTATAGTGATGGGGATACTAATTCAAGAAGAGCCAGAGGTTTCCACCCAGACCACCTCTACGCTACATGTATTTGATCCATCATCAGTCCTGAACATCCAAACCTCATCACCCCTCCATACACACAATTCGTCACCACACACCTCATTCACGTCCAAGGACCACCCCACCCACACTCCTTCCACCTCTACAACCATTTCATATTTGATACCATCAGGGACCCTAAAAAATGTTGATATTGAGGCAAAATTTAAGTTAGGTACAACTGGAGTACCCGAGGTTGACCAAACCACAGCGGGACAGGGCATATTTCTAGAGTTATTAATTCCCCACCAGAGCTAAACTAATTCCAACAATCCAATCTATTGTTGCAACAGTTCATGCCATCTACTAGTCTGCACCTCCTTGAACCCCAGTTGCTGCAATAGAGTCAGACAACATCCCCATAGGGACATTCTGAAAGATCAATCGCCAGTGGGAAATGACTCAGGGAGAGACATCCAACCCAAGAGATGTTGAACAGTGAGAACATGCAAACTTGGGGACCCAGCCAACTGTTCAGTTTCATATAGACGACAACATGACAAGTAGAAGGTCTGCATAATGACCTCCAATAGAGATTCGAGCAGTAGCAACAACAAGTGATTGCACTTACTAATGAACGCAATCAACTCCAAGACGAGAAGGATAGCCTACAGAAGCAACTGGAGCAAGTAACAGAGGTCTTTAAAGACCTATGGATGACCATTGTTGCCCTGGACAGAAAAACACCGGAAGATATTTCCTCATGTTCAATGGTCGAAAGATCCATTCAAGTCAAAATGGCATGCACAAGTTTGAACTAGGCAAACCAAGAACTGAAAGAGGGGCTCGCAACAAATCCAACATTTCCAAATCCCTCCACAGTATATGCTGAGAAAGTAGCATAGAGGAAGATAAAGGTGCAGAACATCAAGGACACACTCAGAACGACAATCAAGGAAGCATACATCCTGTTGGAGCAGCTACATGAATGCTCAAATTAACTGAAAATAAAAGCACAACCAGTTTTAGAGCAACTTTAGAAGATTTTCCTTGAAATCAAAGGAGCCAAAGATTCGGTCAGCAAAACTCAACTGTATGACCAAGAAGATATGCTTGAAACCAAAATTCAGGCCATTGAAGAACACTCAGCATCAACAAAGCAACATATCAGGGACCTAAGGAAACCTATGAAGCAAAAGGCCGAGGAAATTTAGCAACTGGCGGCTGAAGCAGAACCAAAAATCCAGGAAGTGTTCGACAAATTGACGCATGTAATGGATGTGACTCAGGTCGAAAAATTCGTCACTGAAACAGAGCCTATGCTTAAAGTGTGGCAACTAGTGATAGTTGAATTTACAGAGCTCATAACATCAGCATTGAGCAAGGTTTCCAAGTTGGGGCCTTTGTTGGAACAGGGCAAACCAAAACAAGAAACGACATAGACGGAAGCAATAGAAGAAACTAGGCCAGCACAAGAAGCCGATAGAGCACCAAAAGCCGCATCAACAGGGAAATATTGACTTGAGATGAGTCAATAGCATGTGGTCGGGGCCTGTTGGGGCTTTTTATTTTATACAAAATAGTTTTGGAGTTGCAGAGAGCTGGAAGATAGGTGGCAAAATGTAATCAAGGTAGGTAGATATTTGTCACGGTTGCGAAAATTCAGAAGACGGGTGGTGGGGCTTAGATGGATAATGGCGCAAATGAAAAATATGGGAGATAAGAAATGAACAGTAGAACTCCCACTAATAAAGAAGAAACAGAAGGAAGCGGAGCGCAAGGGAGCAGACGAGCGCAAAAGAGGCAATGAATGACACTGTCAATCGGCAAGAAAAAATAGGAAGGAAAGAAGCGACTTCGAAGGGAGTGAGTTTGTGAGTTAGCTAGCCAGTCAGAGTGGGAGGCTAATAGGAAGGAGAGGCTCAGGAGAGCTCTGTGTGAAGCCTTTTGTATTGAACTAAAATGTACTAGACTCTATGGAGTATGTCTATGCTATTTTGATCCAAGCTAATGGAATCAGATTCTTTCTTTGTTGTGTATCATGAATTTTTTGATGCTTACTTGATTATGGTGAATGTATTCCTAGTTTAAATTTTAATTTGATACTTTGAACATGTCATGATGAATCATAGCTTACTTCTTGGAGCTGACATATATATGTTTCTGTATGATCATAGTTATTATTTGTGTCAGTAATCTTCCCTCGATATCAATGATCTAGCATCTAATATTAGTAAGGTCGTGGCATGCCTCAGGTGAGACTCCTTGCTCCCTTGAGCAGGGTGAAAATGTCAGCATTGTTCTAGACTACTGTGGAAACCATGTTGGCCTCAAGCCTAAACCTGGGTCTTATCCAGAGACCTCCTTTTTCTCCAAAATTTCCTCAAATGTTGATTCAAATACAGGTGATGATGGCTTCTTCAAGCCTTTGTTGCGCTTCAACTCCTCTAAGGCCTCTTCTGCGGTTCATAGTTGAAGCTTCAATATCTACTTCTCTTATT
This sequence comes from Pinus albicaulis, assembly GCA_034641835.2. Taxonomy (NCBI): domain Eukaryota; kingdom Viridiplantae; phylum Streptophyta; class Pinopsida; order Pinales; family Pinaceae; genus Pinus; species Pinus albicaulis. The sequence goes on from CM076577.1 coordinate 242,158,477, forward strand.
TCTCTTCTCCTAGTAGCCTTCTTAATTCAACATTCTCTTCCCGAAGACTCTGGTTGATCTCCTCATTCGAATGATGAGAAGACAAGGAAGGTGACGAAGAAGATGCATAAGCACTGGAAGATGTTGATGAAGCATCTTTCTCTGATCTTTCTTTCTCCTCTTCTGCTATTCTCTTCTCGTAAGTGTCGTACATTATGTCCACCATTTTGGACATCCTCAGCATGGCCTCATACATGTCTTTTTCATCCTCCATTGCTACACTTTCAGTAGTTCTTCACGCTCGCAATTCGCATCAGCAAGAAGACCGCTCTGATACCTCTTGATCCAAGGACGTCAACTACTAGAGTTTTACCCATGATATTTTACTTTTGTGATGTTGTTAGAATTTCATTTTAAAAGAGCATAAAAGAACACATGTGCATGCTATAAATAAGGTAAACAAGATAACCATCAGAAACTTGAGACGTTGATAACAGAGTTCACCCAGTGTGGGCTACATTTTTGGACCCGATGTCAAAATGGGGTAGGTCGCTTCTTTTAGTGTTGGAAATGGGAAGATGTATATGGATGATGTTCATACAAGGATGTGCCCTCGACATGAGTATCTTGTCTCTCCATGAGACATTCTGCTACAGGAACTCTCACTCACAATGGACCTCCTATCAGCATGACATAATCTCACATGAAACAAAAACAAGATACTGCAACATTCATTAAGTGAGGATCTAGAAATAATAATACATATCATAGCAAAAAGAGGCACATGATAAAACTGCATATACCTCAAACCCTGAAGTTGGCTGAAGAACCAAATGCTCAGCTGTTAAATCTGGTTGTACCATTGAACTCGTGGCGTCGAGGGGCATATATTCGACTGTCCACACTTGAGAATCAGACACTGTCACTCCAATCTAGAAAATGGACAAAATATTGGAAGCTCTTTCATTGAAATAGACATCGTCATTGAGCTCTGGTTGTCGAGAGGTGTAAAATTGACATAAATTTTGTCGAAAATGGACTCTGGCAAGTTTTGGGCCTCAAGGAATCTTTTGATTCCCTTAAGATTCCATAAGATTCTGTTCTGCGGGGAATTTACAAATATGTTTCTCAAATGGCCATTCTAGCTTTACCATCGCATTTCCTACGAAATTCTAGTTAAAATGACTATAAAATTCATATCATTCTGACAAAATGGAATTTTATATTCCCATGGAATCTTTCAGGCATCAAGGAATCTTCTCTACAAAAATTCTTTGTCTCAAAAAGCGTGCCTACACATGGTTCCGCCTTGGCCTGGTTCGTGGTTCCACACCTGTAGTTAAAATATCATTATTTTCCTCTGCACTCGACCGTTCGATCTTCTCTTGCCTCCTTCGTTCTACTTGACCCCCTCATCGAATGAGAAATTCGGGTTTAAGTAACCACACTTGGGAAAAATTTACAAAGAGTTGGTTTGGGTCGTTGGTGTAAAGACCCACTTGGGCGCGCAAGGCCTCAGGTCAAACCCCATCCACACCACATTACATCTTAACTCACCCCACATCTACCCTTGGCAGTTAACATAAATTTGTTGGTTATAACAAACCAAAGGTTAACATTTAATTTTGGAGTCATTGTATTAAATGGGCACGTTTGTTATAAGGTGTTGATTTTTTTGCTGTATATCAGGCTGCCGCATGGGGTGGGTCGGCCCACGTGGCCGGCACAGGTTCCATTCCTTCTGACCCCTTATCACTGTCACTATGACCTTCGGGTCTGTTTAATATATATATATATATATATATATATATATATATATATATATATATATATATATATATATATATATATATATATATATATATATATATATATATATATATATATATATCGTTTGTTTTAAAGGTTTCGAGTGGGTGGTGTCCACTCCATGTGGCCCCGACCCGACCCACTTAATTCTTAACTTATACGTGGTGTGGGCGGAGGGTGCGGTGAGGGTCATGGCCCCCCACCCCATAATTGTTATTTTTTTTGTAACGTGGATCCGTGGGGGTGGTGGGGGTCACAGCTTGCCACCCTTTTTTTATTATTTTTTATTATTATAACAAATAGTGGTCGTTTTCAAATTTTTCCAAAATAAGGGTCATTGGGCTTTTTAAAGAGGCCACAATTTCTCCTATTTCCGGGTGCTAGGTTTCCTGCCAGTTGACAATGAATTTGTGGGACAGTTAAACCTGGCCCACTGCCCAACTTTGACCAAAACTTTGACTCGCTCTGACTTCTCCATACAGGCTCAGATTGGAGATACATTCACACCATTGGAATCAGCATGACGAGAACTTAAATCTAAACCTAGCTTGAGAGAAATCCGGCCACTTTTAAATTTGACGATTTCTGAGACCTCTTGATCTCCTGATGGTTTTTGGAGCAACCTAGATCACAGAAGGTTGAGGATCATCCTCGCCCACTAAGTAAAACATGGGGACTAAGTGGTAAGTGTGGTATAACATAGATTAGAATGTTTGAAAATATGGTATCAAGCATCTACGATATGTGATGTATGTATATGACTCGTCGGAGATACCAGTAGGAAAAACTATCCAAATAATATAAGGATAATCGACGATACCTAGGTCTTTGGAGTTAGGTCGATACTTATGTTAATCATGTGAGAAGCTGGCCAAGGGTGCCATCATGCCCCTAAGCATGGGATACTACCCCCAAGCGTATGTGATGGAGGGGAGTGATCCGGTATGCTAAAGGTGGCAACGATGACCCTAGCTAGAGGAGTTTTTGGAGTGCCATGATGTTCCAAGTACTCAAATACAGGATTCAAGCCTTTATCCCAAATGGCACAATTTCCTCCAAGGGTTGATGAGGAGATGTAGGGGCATAGGAGCCCCCCATGTAACATGCTATGGGCATGCCAAATGTATTTATAATAATGCAATCTAAACACATTTTGACAATTTGGTTCACCATTTTTTTATATTATGGTTGTCTTACTGTGGGAAGAATGGATAGATACAATTAGAGAAAGGAAATAGTGGATTACCAATCTAATTTGGCACTGCATATATGAATCAAATGGGCTAAATTTTTGGGTTGGTATATATTTTGTCACGGTACCAAAGAGTGACTTTGGATATAATGAACTAGTGCTCACCTAGAAAACATTATGGTTGGTTAAAAAAAATGTCTAAGGGACTGGGTTGTTGATGTAAGATGAAGGAATTATTAAGTGGATCATCCCTAGAGTGATTTGAAGTGATATGCAACTCTATACATTCTTCTAAATGGGGAAGAATAATGGTACTAGAGTCGACACTACCAGATGCATTAGGAGGGTTGGGGAGAATTGCTTCTCCTGGACTCTCAAATATGGGTTCCCCCTTACCAAAAAATTGGGTGTCAATGCAATAGCCACAGGGTGTATGTGGTTTGAAGTAAGGGGTTATATAACCAATCGACCTCACTATGGATGAAGTCTTTGGAATCCACAGCATTTTGGTCATGATTTTTCTATGGAAGGAAGTACGCATGGTGGTGCATATCATCCCAAGGATAATCTGGCATGGTCATGGCTTCCATGATGTCTTCATCTGAATGGAATATGAGTGGACTGGAGGAAGGGAAACCACTTGATGTGGAGGGACTACCTGAATCATTTCTACTAGGGGTAGACGAAGAGCTAGTAGATGAAACATCTACTGATGTTAAGACTAGGGTTTTCGACAAGGGAGGTTCAACAAAATCACTATGGGAAGCCCCTAAGGGTTCTTCCTTCAAGGATCTCATGGATGACGACAGATAGAGAATAGATAACAACTGGTCTGTCATCTCAAAATTGGGGGTAGGTATCACAAAGTGTGGATTAGAGTCCTCTAATTTTTTTGTAATGGTGGAGCCAGAATTCACAAGTAGTGGAGTATATTATGCACTACGAGCAACCTCTTTTTCATGAAGCGGATAAAGTGTATCAAGAAATTCTTCAAAACGGGGATAATGATGGGAATAGTGGCCATAATTCTCACGCAAAGTGCATGGGTGGTTTGTGTGTAACGAATTCTTACTTTTGGTAGACTTAGGTAAGGTAACATGGACCTCTAGGATGTTAGACTCAAAAAATGTATCGTTGACCATAGGTTTGAGACGAGGAATCTTAAGACAGTTATTGGTGGCATGCCCAACAACATCACACAAAGCACATTGTAGAGTAGGATTTGGTTGCTTAGGTGGAGCTGGATTTGTTTTGGGAGCCTTATCCTTAGGTTCCTTATTTTTCACTTTTCCCCACTCTCCATATATTTTCGCAACAAGATTAGGTTCCTGTTGAGGTTGATGTGGAACTATAGAAAAGGAAGGGGTCATCACAACCAGTTAAATTGGGGTAAAAGTAGTATATGGTTTGAGTTGATATAGTGGAGTTTTTTCTGGGGGATCAATGTACCAGACTGGGATCCCTAGGGTTAAATTTGGTAAACTCAATGTAGCCATGACAAGCACAAAAAAGACTCTAGATGGGGGAGCTAAAAATGGTATCTGAACTGAAGGATAATAGCTTGACAAAACGACTCCCAGATGGTTAAGACTTGGGGGAACTGTTCATGGTTGAAAAATATAAGGAAAGACACCAGCAGAAGGAGAAGGTCCTTGAGAAGTTGGTCCTAATGCGTGGGTCGAGTGAATAACAACAGGTTTCAAAGGCGATGGATGCTGGATAGTCATACAAGAATGCTTACGGTTAGCCTGTGACTCTTGCAACATGCAAACACTAGATGATCTAGGCTCATAAGGGGTAGGTGTTGGACCATAATAAGCACCATGCAATGAAGAATATTTATAGACTCCCGAAGAGACATTGGTGAGAGAAAAGACAGGTTTATTGTCGGTCATTGACAATATGGTAGACTGGGGTGATGTCTAAGACTTTGAATCATAATATGTCAACTAATTGATGGTGATGATCTTTCCATTGTGGGGAAATCACATCTTATGGTGAACCGAAGATGTGACATCTAACATCGTGTAGATGTAGCTACGACCCAAAAGTATATTGTAATCCAAGGGGGCATCGATGACTTCTATGTCAATACAAATAGTCTGCAAACAACTATGATAGGAGAATTGTGATACATGCGAAGGGGCTGTGAAGGATGATTGTCCCAAGATTTGTAAAGTGATGGTGGATGGGGACAGATTAGGTGACCCGAGTTGTTTCCAAATAGTGGCGAACATCACACATGTGGATGCACCTTCGTCTATGATACACCACTAAATAGGGGAGTTTCTAATGGTGATTGGTATTTAAAAAGCAACGGATGAGGGTAGAGAGTGATGTTATAACTTTTCAACATCAAAAACGATCAAGCGATCATCTGAAGGGTCCACAAAACCCAAATTAGATAGTATATCTTTCTATTGGGATGGGCACGTCTGGAGAACTTCCAGCGTTGACATGGTGGCAGGAGACTGCGCCAAGTCATCTACCATATTGTATGTGTGGGAAGATTTGGCATTAGCAGCATTACGGCGTAATGGCCCTTTGGGGATATTTTGGTATGACCTCGGCCTTAGGTTGAGGGATCTATAAGGGACCATTTGGTGTCAGAATAGACTTAGTGGACACTTTGGTTTGGGACTCGGTTGTAGATGTAGCAAGTTGTTTTCCATACTAGCGCGACCGAGTCAGAAGGTTGACATCGACAGTATTGACCTCATCAAGGTTCATCATGAGAATCTGGTAATCAGTGTGACCAAATTGCTAAGGTGGGGGAGCGGCCAGTCCTTGTGGAGGTTGGGTAGTGAGATATCCTTACTGAGGGAAAGGATTAGTGAGCACAACCAGTTGAGTTGGAGCAGTGTTCGGAGGAAGAAACGCCATGGGTTATTATCCTCGAGATGTTGTTTGGGAATCCCACATTTGATGCATCTAAGGTAATAGGGGACAATAATGTGTGTAATGTTCGTATACACCAAAAAATGCACAAGGCTTATTCATACGAATCGCCTTGTTATTCTTAGGTTGATCACCCTATTGTTTGGTTGTGGTATTTGGATGGTTCCCCTACGTTGCATTCACTTTAGTACCTTGGCGAGCTTGGTTACCTTGCATTTTTTGGTTCCAATTTCCTTTACCCTTATTATTTTTCTTTTAATTTTTGATATTAGTCGCTCTCTACTAAGCATACACTTGACCTTGAGGAGGAGGTGGTTGGTGTGGCAGAGGTTGAGAAGGCGTGGGAGGCGGAGGCGCTGATGCCTAAGGGGATGGAGCATTGTGTGGTGCATAAGGATAATAAGGATATGGGGAAAAATTCTAGTAAATAGGTTTAGAAATAGTTGGCCCTAGCATCGGTTGATATGGATGGGAAAATGCATAAGATGTGCTTTGACTGGGATATAAGTTTCCTGGAGGAGGGGGATAAGTGTTGGAGGAAATGGTCCCCTCTTGAGGGTGACCATAACTCCTCTAAGGAGGAGCATATGGTGATGGGTGTGAAAGGGATCCAACGATGCCATCGGTGGCGTGAGATTCCCCTGGTGTAGTGGCACCACTAGGTCTAGGAAGGTCTAGTAAAATTATATAAACATAACTTCACTAGGAATAAATCGAGTCATATTTTAAATCTATCTGGAGAGATTCTTCCTCAGTCTAAGGAAAGTGAGATGAGACATATTTACCTATGGGAGCTAATAGCATTCTAAGAAACCAATCCATATATACATGGTCATCAAATTTAGGAGCTCTACAGATGCTCCTCCTTCTACTCCATTCTTGTACATGGTCAGAAAGGCGAGTGGTAGAAATTTGACAGAATGTGGTCAACAACTCGGCACCGGTATCATAACAGAGGGGTAACTGGAAATATGATAGAAATGATTTAGCAAGAGTAGAAAAAGTGGAATGGGATGCGACGGTCTGGTCAATGTACCACTTTGCAGCATCTCCAGCGAGCATACATTGGAATAACCGAAGACGTATGGATTCATCAGTGATGGAGTTTGATGAACACCACATGTGAAAGAAACGAATGTGATTGGTGGGGTCTTCTCCACTATTTCCTTCAAACTTAGGAATGCTAGAAGAAAGTTTGGTTTACATAGTTGGCCAACCAACATCATGGAGAATGGGATTGTTGATTAATTAGTTAAAATTTTGGAGAATTAGACCAGCCATAAATGGGAGCAATGGAGTGGTAACGACCGTATTTTTAACAGTTCCGCTAGTTCCAGTGCTCGAGTTGGGACCCGGGATACCACCTTGGGGTCCTAAACCTAAATTGGTGTCAGACATGGTGGCGATATGAGGATGAGAGGATGCAGAATCAGAGGAAGAACTCAATGAGTCGAAAGAATTATAGTTATAAGAGGGACTTGATGGAGGATTGGGAGGATTATTTTGAGCCCGACGTGTTGGAGAAATATTTCCTAATGGAAACTGAGGATGGAGACTTTGGATTCTCTGCGAAAAACACCTTGGGGGTGCAATGATGTTAAGACACAAATGACACTAAAGGCTAAAGAATGATAGAAATATAAGAGTAACAAACAACAAGAAAACACCTGGTGCAGTGGTGCCAAGTGTAAACTAACTATTCTATGAGCTACTATAATGCAAGCAAGCATGTCCTATCAAAAATAAAAATGACCTCTAGCCTAAAGGTGTTCTAAATACTCAAACAATCCTATATTTTGTTTTTTTAGATGGCCTTTCATGCAGAAAGGTAGGGTAGAAAACCAAATGCTTCCCACAACCAGTCCTATAAGGAGTTTTCCTAAGATTCGCCACTAAGGTTACATTCATCCCACGGGGGTGGTCGAGTCTTGAGCTTCTTGGTAAATCAAACAACGTATGGAATTCCCTACCATGGGTTGGGTAGCCTCGAGGAGAACCGCTCGCACGATGTCCTAGCCTAACCCCCTCTAAAACGGGTTTCTGATGCACTCGGGTTTTCACCGCGAGATGGTGAAGGATTTTAAGCTCCATCTTAACTCAAATTTCTATGTCTCAGTGTATGTGATTGATGGGTGTTATTGGAATCCTATTCCACCGATCCTAAAACTAACTAAAAAGATTGTTTGGCCTTGATGCCCAAGTGGGCTTAATCTATGTGAGTTAGATTTATTAAGTAGTGTGTTTAAGTTTTGGCTAGGCAGCTTGAAGAAAGCTCTCATTTGCTTTAGGTGTGAGTGTGTGAAAATAAGTGTGTATTGTGGATGAGTTAATTAAGCATTTTTTTATGATGATGCCAAGGTGTTGCTGAAATAAAATGTTGAAAGTTGTAAATGAAACTGAAATGACAGTAAAATAAACAATAAATCAAGCATAAGCCCCACCCAAACAAGTATCTCTAACAGAAAAACCAGGAGAGGCAAAAAAACAACTCAAAACAAACTCAAAGGGCCACAAGATCTAATGTCGATGGGATTGGGGTAAAATGACTCTATACTGCTGAAAATGGTGTAGAAAACAACAATAAACTAGGGAGGGAAAATGTTGCGAAAGATAGGGCTGAAGCTTTAAAACCTAGGGAAAACATTGGGACCCTAAGGGGGAAGGAAAAACAAAACTCAAAAGGGATTTTTGGATGCTAAAAAAACCTATCTTAAAGTTCTGCAAAAGAATGGATCAAACCTTTAAACAATGGTTGAAAGAACTGAAAAATCTCAGACTACCTACTCAGTTGAACTCTTCCTAAAAAATTGGAATTGTATTGAAACCCTAGGGTACTTGTTTCTACTTAAAAGAGACAAACTGAGCATATCCATGCCTAATATTGGTTTAAACAGAGGACAAATTCTTGAATTCCAACAGAAAATTGCAGCACACACACTAGTGAGGGACCAACAGGTCCTAGCGATACATTAGTGTGAAGGCCAATTTAATTAATTAAATTGGTGCATTGTCTAATTTAATTTTCCCTTAATTAAATTGGAAAATAAAAGGTAATCTTATCTCATGATCACTTGTAATAGTTAACTGAGAGTGATAAACTTAGTTAGCTCATGTATTTTGAGTTGACGGTGGTTTGTGAGGCATGCAAAGTAATTCTATTAGTTATGGAGTTCGAATTGCATTTGGTGCATTAATTTAATGCATGAGTACTCAGTTAACTCACTTAGATGAGTTAGAGTCAATTGAACTAGTTGTAACTTTTTTTTGCACTAGTGAGAGCTCAAGTGAATTAAATATTATTTAATTCACAATCAGTGATCTTCCATGCAATTGATGATTTACTATTAATATTTGCATGCATTTCAGTTCCAGTGTAGACCTATTTGAGACAAAGGTTAAAGGGATGTTAACTATCAGTTGTGTGATTAGTAGGTTGCCTGCATGGAACCAGACATCCATTGGATTTCCCATGATCCTTGCGTGGTTTTGGAAGGCCAAAATTCCTAAAGAATAGGGATTGCATTCATCATCAATTGTGAAAGCAAGGCAAGCTATTTAGAGGCTAAGAATTGGCTAAGTGTTGGTCAATTTTGTCTAAGACAGTGTGATACATTTGTGAGAGTGCAGGAGACTCTTGTGAGAAGAGTGCATTGTAATTGTTTCATTATTCCATGTTGAATATACAATAGAAGATAGAGGGATTTTGAGCAGCAAGCTTTCCCCGAGAAATTATTTTTGTTGTGGTTTGATTTGATTCTTTCTTTGCTTATGTGAATGACGATTGTGTTTAATTTCCACAGTTGATTTGTAGAAGGATTCAGTATCTAGCTTTAGTATATTGTTAGATCGGATTGAATCCATTGATATACATATGTTTGTATAATTTCTCGATGATATCAAAGCACAGAAAATCATTATAGTGGACAAGAAGCTGAGTTTGTGACTAAATAGAATTTGAATTTGCAAAAGTATTCTTAGTGCGACAGGCAAATCAGGATTGAAATGGCTTTCAATGGCTTGAGATTGGAGTATGCATTCGAGGGCATCTCTAACTATATTTTGTGGAAATACAATATGGAGGTAGTACTGGAGGATAATGGGTTGAAATAATTCATTGATAATGATGTTCCCAAACCTATTGTAGCAGATGCTGCAAATCTTGATGCTTGGAAAAATAAGGTTGAAAAGGCGAGGAGGATCTTACTAGAGGGAGTACGAGACCACATTTTCTCAAGTCTCCATGGAAAAGCGACACCATATGCAATGTGGAAAGCTTTGCAAAACTATTTTAGAGTAGTAGTGATCATAGAAAATTGACACTAAAGGACAAGCTCAAAATAAAAATGGAGAAAAGCGACACTATGCTGAAATATTTAACAAAGTTTGTCCAATGTCAGGATGAGCTTGGGAGCGTCGACGTTACTGTCGTGGATGATGAATTGGTGAGCCTATCTCTTCTAGGACTTCCCAAGAGTTGGCATAGTTATCACAACTCTGTCAATGGAAGGGAAAAGCTGCTAGATTGGGAATGACTTTGGTAGGATTTGGTGCAAGAAGAATTCAAGCGAAATACTAGGGATGGATCTTCATCTATGAATGATGATGAATAATATTTCATTTTTTCTTCCAAGGAGAAGAAGGGGAAAGGAAATAAATTTCATTCCAAATCTGAGTCCGGCAAAGATGGCAAGAAGCGCGACATGTCCAGAGTGAAGTGTTTTCATTGTCATGAGCATGGACATTATGCCACTAATTGTCCACAAAAGTAGAAGAACAATAAGGCTTCAGGATCTGCAGATGGTGAGGCTTTGGACTCACAATTTGGGCTTTACTTCTCGCTCATTGCATGCATGGTTTCAAGTGCAATAGGATCGGTGTGGTACTTGGATATTGGTGCATCCTTTCACATGAAGGGAGACAAAGAACTTTTCAGTAGTTGGAGGAGAAGGATGTCTAGATGCATATCGAAATGGGTAATGACGGGCAGTACAATGCTATTGATATTGGTACAGTTACCTTCCAGATACAGTCAGGTAAACCCATTCAATTAAAATATGTAATGCATGTACCAGGCTTGAAGAAAAATTTGGTCTCAGACGCAATGTTGGAGGATAGAGGCTATGATGTTTTTTTCAGTGAACGAAAAGCTTTCCCGTGACACAAAGCAACAGGACAAGCCAAGAATATTGGGATTTTTGTGAAGAATCTCTATAAACTTGATGTAGATGGTTACATGGAATTTATGGGTAAGGCAGACAAGGTGGTGAGCTGGGATGAGGGTGAGTTATGGCACAGGATATTGGGCCATCTTCACCACGAAGCCTCGAAGGTCATGCAACAACTTTTACGAGTCTTCCCAAGGGTACTCTTGTGTAGTCAGACACATGCAAGGGATGTAATATGGGGAAGTATGCAAAGGCCACTTTTCAAGAGAAGGAGAACCAAGCTTTAGAAATCCTCAAGAGAGTTCACTAAGACATGTGTGGATGATTCTCTACCGCTTCGATAACAAAGCATAAGTACTATGTTATATTTTTTGATGAATTTTCCAAAAAGTGTTGGATCTACTTCATGCAGAAGAAAGATCATATGTTCTCAAAATTTATTTAGTTCAAAGAACTAGTGGAGAAAGACACAGGGAAGCATGTGAAGGCTCTTAGGAGTGACAATGGTGGCGAGTACATCTTCAATGAATTCAATAAATTCTACAGAAAAGAAGGAATTCAGAGAGAGTTGATTGCGCCTCATAACCCACAGCAGAATGGGGTCGCAGAAAGAAATAACATAAAAATTGTGGGTGCAACACGAGTGATGTTGCATGATCAGGGCCTACCATTGCATCTGTGGGTGGAGGCATGCAAGACAATGGTATTTGTGCAAAACCGTTTTCCACATCGGATACTTGGCATGATTACACCAGAGGAGGCTTTTACTGGTAAGAAACCTGATGTTTCATATTTTAAGACTTTTGGCTCATCTATTTATGTGCATGTAAGCAATGATGCCATGAAGAAGCTCGAACCAACAACTGAGATTGGGATATTTTTGGCGTACACTGAAACTCCCCACAACTATCAGGTGTATTTTCCAAACAACATAATGACTATTGTGCGACGGGATATAAAATTTGATGAGGAGAAAGGCATGTGATTGTCCCTTGAGAGGGAGTTGGATTTGCATGCAGAGAAGGAACTCTTGGTTCCAAAGAATGAACCTCAAGATGTGGAGCAGCCACGTGTAGAGGATCATGGACTGTCAAGAAACACTCATGCAGAGCCATCCACCATAAATGGTAGAAGGTGCACCATAGAAGCTAATATATTAAGACTTGATGCGGTAGAGAATGTAGGAGCCCCTATTTCACTGCGCAGACAAAGACAGTCTAAAGACAGGTTTACTGGATACATGGCTCTTATGAGAAAGTGTATTGTGACATAACCATCTTGATTTGAGTAAGAAGTGCAGCAACCAATTTGGGTTGATGTTATGGTAGAGGAGTGTGACTCCATTGTTAAGAACAGTGCATGGGAGGTTGTCCCAAGACCGATCGGAAAATCAGTGGTTGGATCTAGATGGATCTATAAGGTGAAGAAAATAGCGGATGGGAGTGTGGAGAAGTACAAGGCCAAATTTTTGGCCTGGGGATTCTCACATGTTGATGGGATTTACTATGAGGAGACTTTCGCACCATTCACAAGGTACTCTTCCATTAGATCTATCCTTGCACTCTCAGCACAGATGGGGTGGCACATTCATCTGATGGATGTGAAAACCATGTTTCTCAATGGAGTTATTGAGGAGGAAGTGTACATAGAGCAGATATAAGGTTTTGAGATCTTTTATAGTGAGTCGCATGTGTGCCTACTCAAGAGAGCATTGTATGGGTTGAAGCAAGCACCTCATGCTTGGTACACTCGGATTGACAGCTATTTCACCGGGTTGGGCTTCACCAAAGTGAAGCTGATGTGAACCTGTACCAAATTGTGGTTCATGGCAAGCTCTTGAATATCATACTTTAAGTTGATTATCTAATTTTGACAGGTGATGAGCAACTGATAACTTCTTGTAAGGAGGATCTTGAAAGAGAGTTTGAAATGAAGGACATGGGACTCCTTCAATATTTCCTTGGTTTGGAAATATGGCAGCGGGATGGTGAACTTTTTATTTCTCAAGGAAAGTATGCCAAACAAATATTGGTTAAGTTTCACATGGATAGATGTAAACCCATGGACACTCCTCTTCCAGGAAATTGGAGGAAATAGGATGCTACTTCAGGAGTAGTGGACGCTACTATCTACAGGCAGCTAGTGGTTTCATTGATGTACTTAGTGAACACTAGACCAGACATTTTCTATGCAATTAACCAGCTGATTCAAGCTATGGTTAATACAACCAAGATCTTTTGGAAGTCAAGGAAGCATTTCTTTAGATATCTCAGGGGCACCACAGAGTATGCATTATGGTACAAACGGATAGAGGGAGTGAATCTTCAAGGCTTCACGGATGCAGATTGGGCAAGCAGTCCATTAGAGAGAAAGAGCACATCAGGAGGGATCTTGAGCATAGGATTGACAATAGTTTCTTGGTACAGTAGGAACCAGCGATTTGTGGCACTCATATCAACTGAAGCAGATTACATGGCAGCAAGTCAAGCTGCATGTGAGGCCATATGGATGAGAAAGATCCTGGTTGGTTTGTTTGTTTCTCAGATGGATCCGACTATGATACATTGTGAGAACCAGAGTTGCATTAAACTCTAGGTTAATTTGGTATTCCATGATAGGTCCAAGCACATATATATATCCAGTGCCACCATCTTAGAGATTGTGTTCAAAGGCGCATTATGTTACTTCAGTACATTCCCATGGAGGATCAAGATGAAGATATTCTGATGAAGGCGCTCGCCAGGAGAAAATTTGAATACCATAGAGGCAAGATCGGGTTGGAAAATAATCCCTTTATTTTTTAGAGGGAGCGTTGAAGTCTAAGAAATTTTAGCACACACACTAGTGTGGGACCAACAAGTCCTAGCGATACATTAGTGTGAAGGCCAATTTAATTAATTAAATTAGTGTAGTGTCTAATTTAATTCTCCCTTAATTAAATTGGACAATAAAATGTAATCTTATCTCATGATCACTTGTAATAGTTAAATAAGTGTGATAAACTCAGTTAGCTCTTGTATTTCAAGTTGAGGGTGGTTGGTGAGGCATGCAAAGTAATTCTATTAGTTATGGAGTTCGAATTGCATTTGGTGCATTAGTTTAATGCATTATTAATCAATTAACTTGGTTAGGTGAGTTAGAGTCAGATGAACTAGTTGTAACTGTTTGTTGCAGTGAGAGATCAAGTGAATTAAAAATTATTTAATACACAATTAGTGATATTCCATGCAACTGATGATTTACTATTAATAGTTGCATGCATGTCAGTTCTAGTGTAGACCCAGTTGAGACAAAGGTTAAAGGGATGTTAACTATCATTTGTGTGCCCACATGCAACCAGAAATCCATTGGATTGCCCATGTTCCTTGCGTAGTTTTGGAAGGCCAAAATTCCTAAATAATATTGATTGCATTCATCAGGAATTGTGCAAGCAAGGCAGGAAGATAGAGTGGTTTTGAGCAGTAAGATTTCTCGGGGAAATTATCTATGTTGTGGTCTGATTTGATTCTTTATTTGCTTAATGTGATTGGTGATTGTGTTTAATTTCCGCAATTTATTTGTACAAGGATTCAGTATCTAGTTTTAGTAAATTTTTAGATTAGAATGAATCCATTGATATACATATTTTTGTATAATTTCTATAAAACAACCCAAAACAATGCTCTCGGCAAACCCTGAAAATTACAGAAAAAAATCTCGAAAAAATTCTGAATTGTACGTTCTAACCTAAAACATGAGGATATCACGTTTTTTGAGCAAAAAACTGTGATCTGGAGGAGAAAATGCAGACTTGGGGCTGAAAAGTGTGATCTGCCCTCCTTGAATCTCGCGCAACAAGTTTCGTTAGATTGGTTGTCTCTTCTGTGGCTAGTACCTGTGACCTGCGAAAAACACCAGAAAAGTCTCTGAATTTGGAATTTTAACTAAATAAGGGAATAAAAGTTGAAAATAAACATCAAGCAACTAATTCTCCATTTGTTAGTGCAAATTTTTTGAAAAGTGTACCAAAAAGACCTTACTTAAGCCACGAGTGATTGATGACCCTAACAACAGATATGGTCATCTCACTCTTCAGATCTGCAACAGAAAGTTAGAAGAAACCTACAAAAATAATAAATTTGTAGTAGCAAATAAATTAAACAACAAATATTTAACTAATGTAAGGCCCCATAGTATAGACAAAGCGATTTAAAAGAATGAATGATATATTATGATTTTGTTACACCTGGTGAAGGAGACGCATATGATGGCTATAGGTCCCCCTCACATGGGATGGGTCATTTGGATGCCCTATATTTTTTAGTATTTTGGATCTCTCTCTCTCTTTGATATGTGAAACCCAAAATGTGTGTTGAAATATGATGGGAGCTTGAATGAAAAAAGATGATAATAACGATGATGATAGTGATCATCGTGAGGAATGAATGAAAATCCCTCCTATTTATAACAAAATATTGGGTTATTCTCGAAAATGGAAAATAATAAAATGTTATTAACCACAATCTAGATCTAACCGCTTGGAATATTTTATTATATGTTTTGGAGGGAAAATATATTTAAATTGGTTAAATACCTTTATTTAGAAATAATAAACAGAAAAATGATTTATTTATTATTTCAAGGAAGAAGTTAAGGAATAATAAACAAATAATGATTTGTTTAATCATTCCTAAGTGATTTAGTAAGATTTGACAAGGAATATTAACTAAATAATGATTTAATTAATTACTCCTAGAGAAAAATCAAATAAACAATGATTTAATTAACTATTTATCATGATTGGGTCAAATGTGATGAGGAATATTAACTGAATAATGATTTAATTAATTACTCCTAGAGGAAAATCAAGTAAATAATGATTTATTTAATTATTCCCCATGGGGTTTCTTGTTTTAATTAGAAACAATTTAATAAAATATGGTTTTCTCAAATTATTTCTTGTAGTTAAAGCAATTTTTCTATCGTAAAATTGGTCTTACATTGTGTATTTCAATCCACTTAGTTAGGAATGGCTAAGTGATCATTTTTTAGTGATACACATTATATGTCAATTTCACAATGGAGTGTTGAAACTAGAAAATCCATTGTTCATTACCTTGATTAGAATTTGTAAAATTATCATTATGTCGCATAAGGGAGATAAAATTCCTAGGACAATCAATTCTAACGCATGGTCGAGGGAGTTAACAGGAGGAGAGATGATGGGCCTTGTCATTAGGTAAGTAAAAAACCCATAGATTAAGTGGGCATGCATTATAATCTCCCTTTTCCTTACTCTACTATCTCAAGTATAGAATGTAAAGCTAAATATGTCGAAAGCAATTGGGAAGATAGTTAGGTCGGGGAAGCAGTACAAATGGTTGGACCACTTCATCGAAATCCTAAAGAATAGCTAGAAAGAATCTCAAAACATTGGTAACGTGATATTTTTCCCATCTTTTCTTATTTGGTTATCCATGTAGTTTACTCTAGTCAAAGAGATTTCATTCACTAGAAAAATCATCCCCATAATGAAGAATTTTAAGTGATTTTATAGTAATTGGTCAAGTAATACAGAGTCTCTAGCCCCAAAATAATTTTTTAGGAACTCACTGATAAATCTGAAAAATGTAATACATTGTTGGCAAGTCCCACAATAAGTATGTTAGCCCTTACCTAGCTAGTCACACATCCATCTTGGTCTGGATTCAATGAAACTCTAGTATGTTAATTTAGACAACGCCCAACCACAATAATTATCACAGCCATCTGCACTGTAAAATTATTATGAGTTAACTTGATAGGAAAACAATATTTTTCTCATTCCAAAAGTAGTCTTCCAAGCACCAACCAAGAAAAGTATTCCTTTAAATTATGGTAAGCAGGAAGAGGAAAGGGAGGTATAATTATATACCACTCCTTTCAAATTTGAATTGTTGGTTCTAGCACAACTAACCATGAAAAATCAAACAAGTCAATTAAAAAATCTTGTTTCTAATCAAACACAAACCCTTGAAATAAATTGGCAATATTTACTACAAGATACCACCTTGGAGGACCCAAGCTTTAGAAAAACATAGGTGAAATATCCAAACAAGTGTTCTAAGATACAATTTTGAAGTGAAAGTTGACCTGATGACAAACTAGGAAAATTTATTTTATGGGATCATCTTTCGTGCCTCAAATTTTGGGAACATTTTGGCAACCTAGAGAATTTTTTATTGAGACTTGTTGGTAAATTTTTGGCTATATATCTGACCCGGGTTTTTTGTGCACAAAGTGTTGAACAAAGTCCCTAGTGGTACCGGCCCTTTCGACAACACTTGTGGATTAGGCGAAGTCTCACCCAAGGCACCTTATGGGGAGCTATGAGAACTAATTTTTTGCAGCCGATAAGGGGATGAGATTCTAATGAACATCATTTTCTCATAGGGGTCAAACCCTCAAAACTTAGACATATATTTTTCCCTTCTCAAGCCACATGCATTACATTGTTTACACTAGAATTCAACATAGCCACGAAAACCTTAACAGAAAAAGAAAATAAATGGAGGTTTGAATATTTCAAAAGAGTTAACAATTTTCCCATGTAATATTCTTGATTAAAGACATAGTTCACATCAACATTCTTTCCTTTCAATTACCTGGTTACAAAACTAATTCCTAAACATCGAATCAATAAGCATAATCATCCTCAGGAATCACAAATGTATTAAAAAGAAAAGCGACAAGCATGAAATAGCAACCACACTACACCATTCAATGACGACATAGCATATGATTATACCAATGCATGTGTCATTAACTCATGGTGATGGATTATAGTGCAAATACCCAGTTCTCTATGTTATCTAAGCTCACCACCTTAATGGTCTCATCGTTATGAAATAATACAATTCTAATGAATTCACAACTGACATTCATATCTAAGATTTCTTTGATGCCCATCCAAAATATGGAATCGAATGGAACAAATTTGAAAATAATAGAACCGTCTTGAACCCTTAGCATCCTTAGGGAAAACCTAAATAACAAACTCTCCATCGTCGAACCCTTTCCAAGTTAGTTCCATCGTTACATGAGCAGATTCACCCAATAATTCTTTTGGTGAAAACAATTTACCCATCGATACTTTGTGGTTTACCAAATCTTACCATTAAATATTTTATAGCCATTATTTAATTTGAAACGGTTCATTCCTGCCATCCTTGTTGTTATGTGCATGATTCCCTTATCTGCGAAACACCTTTGTGCATTGTACTCTGCATCTATTTTTTTAGCACGTGATCTCAAATCTCTAAAGTTTCCTCCAACAAGACTGTCAATTAAAAGGTGATGGCATAACAAGAAAAACAGAAGAAAAAAGCTTAATAGGAGCAAGGCATAGGTCAACTAGTGGACCTAGTGAGATCATCTCCAATAGCCACTACTATAGTATAGTTGAATTAATTAAAGAAACCAAGGCTGAGATAATCATAGAAGATAGTTGACTTGACATTTGACTCTTCACTAATCAAAGCAACAACAATAAAAGAAGAAATAGTAAGAAAGTGCCCCAAAGAACATAGATATTCAAGCATTCAACTAAAACATATAGAGGTGGCCACCTAGGGAATATAGATAGATACTAAAAAATATCCATATGACTCAGATTCACCAAACAACATACCCAATAATAAGGAGAGAAACAAAAGGAAAATCAACTATCATTCTACAATTGTCGAAAAATATTGACCAATCCACCCAACCAATAACCCAAACTCTAGTTTTGGGTTTTTCTAAGAGACGCCATGAGCAAACACATAAGGACACACAAAATAAACCGAAGGGGCCACTATATGAATCAACTCCATTAGCATATGATCAAATGAAAGTGTCATATAATCAATTATTTTGACTACTTTTTGATGTTTCTAAATAAGCTTCTTTCAAATGGAAAAGAACAAGAAAGGAATTTAAATGCAAGAAAATAAAGAAAAGGAAGAAGTTGTCTAGACTAAATGCATCAATTTAGGCACGGAAAAATTACAATTTTCTTGTCTAATCCAAAATGAAGACCGACTTGAGTCCATGCAAAAATTAGTCTATCAAATTTTTGATGAAAATTTATAGATGAGAGAGAATGATAAGAATTTGTAACAGTAGAGTAAGGCACAAAATATAGAATATCTATCCTCCATACTTCAACAAGAATTTGTTGATTTCAATGAAGTGTAGAATAAATTGGAAGAAAAAATGGAGAGGAAAGTTTCCATTAATGTTATCCTCAATAACTGGTAGACCTATTTTTCTTCCACCTATAATCGACTATGAATTCAAAAAGTACTTATTAAGTATTTTTCAGTGACGAAGAACTATATATTTGAGCCACAATAATATCAACCCTTAAGAACCAAATCATTCAAGAGAAAAATACTAAACAAAATGATTTAAGAAGAAAGGTAGTGGTTGAGGGAAGGAAATAAAGCACGAATAGAAGTGTCGTGTGCCACAGAATACCTGCACAACGTCAGTGATGAAATACATAGGCTATACAAACAAGGAAATTCAAACCTACAATCTTTTCAAAATACCTCACTATTAGAGAGGTTAAATACTTAGCAGAAATGAAAGCTATAGAAGTGTAAGCACAATATTCAATTAGGGACTAGTTGACATTAGACCAACATCTTCAAAGGATTTCTCCAATAATACATTAAAAACATATGGAAATAGTCCTACTCCAGTTCCCTCGCCTCATCTCCCTCCTCCATGACCAAAGTATCAGTTATTTTCTCTAACTATGTCGAAATTTGGTCCCTCCAAACAACCAACACAATATGTTACTCTAGAAATTGAAGTTGAAGGATAAAACTAGTCAGCTAGAGAAAGAGAAATATGAGGCATTTGAATATTGAGACTAGGGCACCATTTCACAAAGGGGTTCATGAAAATCATACTAAATAATTCAACTATGCAATACCAGTTGATATTCCAACATAAGCTATACCAACTATGATGAATTCCAGGTGAATTCATTCAACACCTAATCTAATTTATTAATACTCTCCATTCTATCATTCTTCTCATTGTAAAATTATTTTTTCTACAATTTTGGAAATATGGAAATTCCAAATATCCCCTTCTTCGAGATGAATAAGGCATTGAGGGTGGGGGAGATGTTGGAGGGGCTAGTCGACTTATTCGACCAAACTCATCTAATGAATATATCTGATTGAGTTTGGGTCTACAATCTAAGTCAGTTAACTTCCTATTGATTCAGCCAATTGAGTCAGATAAAAAATAACCACTATACTATCTAAATTCAATATAAATATGCATGTACTCAACATTATGAAGAGATTTGTTGGTTTTTGTGACCCTACATATTTTTAGGGTTCTTTTGTTGGCTCTCCACTGCTTTTTTTATATTTATCTTGATTTATATGTGATCCATATTTTCGTATAAGATTGCTTGGTGTGAAAAAAAACTGATAACTAATGGATACATTTCACTATATTACAACACCTCAATTCTTGAAACTAGGACCAGCCTGTAAAAATTACCCTACAAACTAATTCCTTCAATTTATCCACCTTGAAAGCATCAAGAAATATGAAAAATAATATAATAATCCAACAAGGATCATTTTTTAGCATAACAGAGGAGGATGAGGTTGTATGTAGGAGGTGCTCATAAGACATAACTTCAAAGAGCCATAATTTTTTTCTTGGAGCTTAAACTGAGATGAAATTTATATAATTAGAAATAATTCAAATGAGTTGAAGGTAATGGTAGTATAAGAAATATGATTTAAGGAGATGGGGAAAACATGATTTTTGATAACCCCATATTGATAATAAACCTTGAAGGTTGGGTATAATTACGCCTCATATCTGTAATATGACATTAAAGGCTTGGGTGTGTTACAAAGTGGTGTCAGAGTTGTGGTTCAAATACTAGGCCTGGAGGGATAGAGATACGCAAACAAGAATAATTTTTTATCTCTACTTTAAAGAGATAAGGTTTAGCATATAGGTTGAATATTCTTAGAGTACAAAGAGTTAAATTTGAATAGTTTTCTTGATGACCTTGTTGATTTTAAATCCTTGTCATTTATTTAACTTATGTATGAATGTGTCAAACAAATATTTTAGGCTAGAATAAGCTAGTGATAGTATATACATGGTAACTTAAATGATTACAATTATTTCTTATTATTTAAAACCAATAATTATGTCGTTTGTTCTAGCACATAAGGAGATACACTTTTCAAGCAAAAAGGAAAAAAAAATGTGCAACAAAATGGTCTAATAAAATTTGGATAGCATATCTCATAATAGAGAGGAAGATTCATATGAGAGGAGTGTAGTAGAGTCAACTCTTGATTGGATGGCAACTCATAGAAGTGTAAGGGTTGAACTTGAAAGTTATAAAGCTAATAATGAGAATATTATCAAAGCTTGAGAAAAGCAGGAATAAGTTAATGTTGTGATATTGCATCATATATAATACTTGAAATGAAAAATGTAGCATGAACCTAGTACCAACAATTGGGGCAAATCTAGGTCCAAACAAGCCCATATCCCATCTAAAATTTAGAAGTATGCAGTAGCTACTATTAGTTTCTATGAGTCACTGGTGATCAAATGTACTCTTTCAATGTCAGTTGATAGGGTCCTAGGTCAAATTGTTATAGTTTCAAATAAATTTTCAAATAAAATTTGATCATTGGTTGTTGTCTAGGTAAGTGCTATCCCACCACTTTCTCATGGTTATCATCAGTCATCATGTTCATGTCATCATTCAGGTTTCTTAGGTCATGGAGCGGTTAATATGTTATCATTTAGGTCATGGTCTAGGATTTCACTTGAATTGTCACTATAATGTTAGTCATAAAAAGCAAAAAAGAGTCATGTCCATCACTTGGGTCACCATTAGTGGGAGTTAGCAGCTTAGGAACAAAAACAATAAAGGTAAAGGTAACATTTCCATTTCAAAATATCATGCTGCAGTCACATCATGTCATTTCTCAAAAGTACATGTGATGGCATGCCATCATCACAAGAAAAAATCAATTTTCAACCAATAAAAGTCTATCCAAAAAATTTAATTGCTCATATCACCTTCATTGAGCACCTCTCTACCATCGAGCTTCATCCCAGCCACTAGGGGATCGAAATTCATCTTCAAAACCACCTTCTTACCTCCCATGACGCGCTTCTGGCTCCTGTGCTATGTTTTTGAAATTGGAGGCCAAGAAAGAATCAAAGGGGTGTTTTAAGCATTTCATAGGTCCCAACATCCATTTGGAAAGTAAGTATACCTTTGTTATCTTTCTTATGCATGATTCTCCTTAGAAAACTCAATGAAAATCCCTCTCATAGGGTTTCTCTATACTATTGGTTTCTACAACTTTTTTTTTCATCCAAATGCTAAAACACCTATATTTTATGCTCTATTACCCTTAACCACACCTCACATACCTCCCCTAGACATCTCCCATACTCCTTCCCTTCATTTCCCTCACTTTCTCTACAAACCCTATCCTACATTGTGTTTTTGGCTAGGACTATGATTTGGACATTTCCACACCTTTCCCTCACTCTTTTCATAAAATTCCACCTCCCTAAACTCCATAACACTTATCCCCATCTACCAAAATTTCCCTAAGAATTATCTCAATCCCTAACCCCTCCATTCCCTTCCTTCAATACAGCAGTCCCTTTTTCCCCTGTTTTTCACCCTACCCTTCCTTCATACTTAGCTAGGGTTTTATCATGCAGACAGAAACCATGGAAAATGAGAAGAAAAAGTACAACAAAAGAGGGAAACTTTCAATATTTGAGCCAACTCAGATCCAAGAAATCATGGCCTCATCCTTTATCAAGAAATCCTTTGAAGGTGTGGGTTGCAAATGTTTTTTTGAAAGGATTCAAGAGGCAGGTTGCTATGCAAAATTGACAAGTCTCTTTACCACCAGTTTTAGCAGGGGTTGAATTCACCATCTCAGCAGATTCCATAACCTCAGCCACAGGTATCCCTAACCATGGATAAATCTTGTTTAAAGGGATGGATTTGGACATTAAGAATTACAAAGTTTTCCTAAAGCCACGGTACAAAGATGTTCCTACACACATTTTCCCCTTAATACAATTGCTTGACAGGTATTCTCCTTTAATGAAGATGATCATGAAGTACTTTACCTATGAAGGGAGGTTTTCAAGACTATATCAGTATCACATAAGGCTACTAATTCCTTTCACAGCAATCAAACCCCTCAACCTACCTCACTACTTATGCAGAAGCATTTTCAAAATGACAAATAAGGTACAAATCAAAGCGAAATATCGCCAAGAAAAACTATTTCAACATGGCTTGGTCAAAGTCATTATTTTACATCAGCTTTCACATATAGAACTACCTTGGGAGGCATTCATGCAATCAGCTTCTCTTTTTCCTACTACTAGTCAACCTAATAGTCAAAGTACTCCATTGGCACCACTAAGGCCACAAGAGGTTGGCTATTCAAGCAAACCATCAATGAAAAAAACCTATAGTAGCTAGAAAATATTAGTGTTTGCTCCTGATAGTGTGGAAATAGTTTAGCCTAGTATTGTTAAAGAAGGAACATCAAGACACCAACATGATCCACCCCTACATGAGGAAGAACAGGTACTTTTTGATGATGTCATGTATGACCTACCTGAGCATGAGGAAAACATGTCAGTTGAGAAAATAATCAAGGAAAAAGAAGCATAAATAAGAGAGCTCAAGGACAATCTTTAAAAATAAAACTTCATGATATAATTTTTACAGGAGGAGAACAGGCAGCTTAAGGTAAATAATTTTTTTCTCAGTAAACTTGAGGTAGATTTGGTGGTAGAGGATGATAAGGTTAAGGTAGTAATAGATTTTTATCATCTTGAAGATAAGGAGGTTCAGATGAAGGAAAGGATTCCAAAGACAAGAGGACTAGTAAGGCAAAAAGAGCAGGGAAGTGAGTTATCTTCTCCCCTAGGTCAACAAGACTTTGATGAAATGATTGCAGCTAATATTGAGCAAGATAAAGATTTTTGGCTTGGTAGGCTTAATGAACACTGGGAGATGCTCTTGAATAAGGCCAATAGGAACACCATGCTTCATAGACAAATGGCAAGGCATTACTTCTCCAAGAACCAGATTTGCAAAATTAGGGTTAGAAATTTAAAAAGGAAGCTAAAGAAAACCCTAATCAAGCTAAAGAAGAGAGAAAACCTTGAATTTATTTCTGATGCATCATTGATTGCCTAATCCATCATTGAATAATATAGAGGAAATAATTTTTGGCAATTTTGAGAAAATTTTGGTTAATTTTGAGTTTTTGGCAATTTTGGAAATTAATGGTACAGAGAAGCGTAGCGAGCTCACACTACGCTTCTTCTCATAGCCTTAAAATGAGTAAAAAATTGCATGGATGGATAGAAATTTATGATTACATCTCAGGTATATACTTGGTTTTCCATTTCAGCTCACCATTTTGAATAAAAAGTCAATAAGCAGGTAAAAAAACATGTTTCTACCGCCTTTTTAGCCCCCTCGTTGCGCTTCTGGTGTAACTGTGGGAGAATTAGTTTTTAGATGACATGGAGTTGGATTTTCGCTGTTTTAAAGGTTCATATGGCTAGTAGACATCGTGAGGTATCTTCAACAGCCTTCAGGTCAGTTCAAATATTAATAAAAACCCCTCAAAAATGCCTTCAAAGAAGCACGTTGCGCTTTTGAGAAAGCACATTACGCTTCTGTCAGCAAGTCCAATTTTTTAGGTTTATCAATCAAGGTCAAATTTTCATGATGTAATTTGTCTTCTTTGGTTTTCACATGATGTAATTAATTTTAATGGATCTGGTAAATGTCAAATTGATGTAAATTCATAGTCAAAAATGCTTGTAAAAGTCAG
This sequence comes from Pinus albicaulis, assembly GCA_034641835.2. NCBI lineage: Eukaryota > Viridiplantae > Streptophyta > Pinopsida > Pinales > Pinaceae > Pinus > Pinus albicaulis. The sequence continues at coordinate 242,183,418 of CM076577.1, forward strand.
ACAAATTCTAAATAGGGAGTTAGTCCTTAACTTCACTAGTTTTAGGTTTGGTTAGAGATATTAGTGTGATCAATTCCTATCATAATGGATTCGACCCTTGAGAGTTGGGAGTGTAGTTTTTGATCTATATGTACCTTGTTTTAATTCAAAATCAAGGTTGGACATCAATTAATCAAAGGCTTGGTGCTAGTGTACATTATATTTTTGCAAAAATATGAAGACAATTGTAGCTATTACCTTGGGATTCTTGTGGTATTATTTAGTAACAATTTTTTTCCTCTTTTATTTCATTATATTTAATATTTGTTTATCCTTATTACCATTATCTTTCTTTCATGTGATTATCTCATGAGTTGTTAAACAAGCTTCATAGTTTCTATGCTATGTTTTTATGAGATTTTCATGTTTTTGTCTCATTTCTTCTGATAAATCAACTCATGATCTCATGCTCATTTTTAACCTTCTCTATTTCAACCCTATAACACAATGAAAAATAAATTGTGTTACTAAAACATACCTACCTTGCCCCTTTGTATCCCTGCAATTGAATCATTTGAAACCCTAACCTAGTTCTATAGACCTTTGAGTCTAATCCAACAAACCCTAAAAATCTAACCCTAAGTGAGCTAAATACCTAGCCTAAGATATATTTCCCTCTCCAGTCACTTCATTGGATGTGATATTGTAGAGAGATCCCTCTTTGATTTGGTAGGGCTAGCTACCAAATCCAAAGTGGTCTAAGCTTACCTCCTTCAGTCTTCTATCTCAACGTTGGGACACTATGGAGGATAACATTTTTGGCGCCATTTTCGGGGAACGAAATACAAATATTCTTTGGGATTTTTCTTACAATTTTGTTGAGATCTAGTCATGTGGGTGACAGGTCCTAGCTTTCAAGTAAGGTTGATTCAGTTTTTCAAAGCCAAAGTGCAGATTCAGAACTAGCTCCTAAAGATTCCATGAGGTCCAATCATGATTTGAATCCTCCATCACCAGTTGAAGACCCTGAAAGGATATTGAGGAAGCAAATATCTAAGACTGAGTTTGTTGAAACAAGCACATATCCATTGGTAAGATCTATATCCCTTCCTGCAGATTTGATTACACTTGAAGACGTACCCTTTGATATCAATTTTGAGCTTTATTTGTTTAAGTCTAAATCAGAATATTATATTTTTGAAATAGTCTTTGATCCTATAAAATTTGAATTAAGCTTGCCATAATTAGAGTCTTCATATACTGAATTTGATAGGAAAGTTTGGTATCAGTTTCATAATCTTCAGAAATTGGTCAATTACCTACATTTTACCTCTGAAAAATCTTATATTAAATATCAACAAGAAATTTTATCTGCTGATATATCTACACCTACACCTACATCATCATCCGCTGCTCCATCACCATCCATTTCTCATCCACTACTTCCTCCAAAATCATCTCCTTCATCAGCACCGCTTACTATTATCTCCACATAAATTTCCACAATAATCATGGAAATATTTTCCCCTTTAGTGTTTCCTCCTCCATTTACTGATTTGTCTCAAGGTTATGGTTAGATACTCCCTCTATTTTATGTGACAACAGAGGTCATCTCTTAGCAGCATGTTTTGAAAGTTGTATATTTTATTCATCTAGAAGATATCGATAATGATGATTCCAAGATGCGTGTGATAGCACAACTTTTTTCAGGAGATATTAAGAAGTGGTTTCATATGCTAACAACACATTCAGTAGCTAACCCACAATAGTTGATCGATCTTTTCTTAGCCAATTGGGAAGAAAAGAAGAATCCTCTTCAAATTCTAGAAAAATATAATGCTTTGAAAAGGAATCCAAATGAATCTGTACAAGACTTCACTGTTAGATTCAACAAGATGTACAACTCCATTCCAAATGACATAAAACCTCCTCCTGGCTTGGAATTGCTTCATTATCCTGATGCCTTTGTTCCTGACATGGCCTATCAGTTGAGGGAGATGAGTCCTGCAACTCTTGAAGAAATGAAAATTAATATCATGAGTGTTGAAGCAAACTTGATGATTAAGAAATCAAAGGTAAAAAATAGAAAAAAGGGTCATAATCAGAGAGGAGTCATCTACTTCATCAAATGGTAAGTTGGAAACTTTAATCATAACCATGGAGAAGATTATGGATAGGATGATAGTATCAGGTATGCAATCAGAAAATCAAATCAGGAATCCAAATTTCAGAGGTCATCAATAGCAACAACCTCAATTCAGAATCAAACAAAGAGAGCAAAGAGGTCAGGACCAACAAGCACAACAACATATTCGTACTCCACTCCAGCAAAATTATGCACGGGTTGATGAGGAAGAGATTTTAGAAGAAAATCATCTTTTTGAAAAATACCAACAACTTATTTTCTTAATCGAAGATGAAGAATATAATCAAGAACCAGATGCTAATCAATCTGATGATCAACAATTTTTTCTTTCAAATGACAATATGTTAGCAGCAGAGACGGAAGATTATCAAAGAGATTACAAAAATTCCCTTAGCTCATTGCAAAGGCAATATAGTTTGAGGAAGAGAAATGTGCCTATCACTTCAAATCATAAGACGCCAACTTCTAAAAATGTTACTTAGCCCAAAGAACCGACCTCTACAAATCAGCAGAAAAATCAACACAAATAAAAGGAACCTGCTACCATTAATTAGAGAAATAACAATGAGGCATCCACCAGCAATTCAAAGAAAGATAAGGAAGCTCAAACTACAGGACAAAGAAAGGAGATTCACGCCAAATAATAGCCTGAAAAGAAGGATACCACATCCAAAGAGGTAGAAAAATATCATAATTTTTTTAGTCTACAGAATAATATTTACAATTTGAAAGTTTCTATTCCTCTGACTGAATTGGTTAAGAATGATGAGTATAAGTTTCATGTAGCTAAAATTCTCAAATTTTACCAAACATCTGATATGTTGAATGTTATCGATGACCACCCTGCGCTTTTGTTTGGCCCAGCCATAGATGGAAACTTACCAAATAGTGAAGTCCCACCTTTCTACCTTAGTCTTAGAATCCATGACTTCATCCTTCACAATGCTATGCTAGAATTCGGGGCCTCCCACAACCTCATGCCCAAAGCCATAATGGACAAGTTATGATTAGATATTACCCACCCATATCATGACATTTACTCCTTTGACTCAGGAAGGGTTAGGTGTCTCAGTATCATTAAATATTTGGTAGTATCTCTTGATCAGATTCTAGAAAAGAATGTTCTAATGGATGTGGTTGTAGTTGATATTCCTCTAAGGTATGGGATTTTTCTCTCGTGATCATGGGGAGTGATGCAAGAGCATCCGGACTTAGCCAGCAATGTGATTGTATTTTCACATGTTGTGGCTAACATGAGGTGGATAAACATTGGTAATTAAAATTTTACTTAGTTTTAAATGAGAGAAGTTAGTCAGCTTGGGTTTGCTAAATTAATTAGGAATAAAATATAAATTGGTTTCTCCCTACGAGGTGATTGAGCCAAGTAGGATAAGAGCTTAGAAATAGGGTACCATTTTTTTGTTAGGAATGGTTCAACAGAAATCTATTTTAGGCGAGAAGGACCTCTTCAGATAGATATATATATGTATGAGATAGGTGTGAGAGAGAGAATATACTGTGAAAAATAGTGAGATAAGTGCGAAATAGGCGTGTGAGAGGCGAGGGCAAAGAGAGCATAAACAATTTTAATAACCAGTCGATCAAGGGATTGGCTCTGTAAGTTTATTTATTATTAATTTTCAACTTTTTTGTAATTGATCGGGCTCTCTGTTCGAAACTATTTGTTTAAAACTCTGTTGAATCGCATATATATATATATATATATATATATATATATATATATATATATATATATATATTAGTTCTACAGTAGGAGGATAATCGGATTGCAGGCACGACGAGGGCCGTAGATATAAACACGATCAATGGGATAGATCTCATCGCAGTCGAGAAACATCTCACATTGCACATAACCAAGTTTACCGTTAAAGAGTCGCAAGTTAAATTGTTTAACCTGCAATGCAAAATGAGGAGGTGGAGAGATAACGAGGATCGTCAGATCGAGGACCAAACCAAAGGTGGAGATCATAGCACACAGGAAGCGGCTTTGAAATTCGCAAGATTTAGAAGATAAGCCTTAAGGCATCGCAAAGTAAACTAATTTGTTTGTGATGTGAAAAAGGGGAGGACATGTGTTGGCTCAGCGCAACTTCGCAGTTCGTAAGGAGTTTAAGTGTTAAATTTAAACTAAAAATTGTGCGACTTACGATCGCTGGTGATTGGTCAGGCTTATCGTGGGACCCTCCAATAATAATTCTGCGTATATGTGTTCTTATGGGTTATATGTGTTTGTTTAAGTTAACATTGTTTATCGCGCACATATGTATGTTTAAAAAGCTCCAAATTTAAAAAAAAAAATCCGCTGCGGGTAATAAAGTTGTGTGCAGTGTAAACAATATATTTTCTGTGCGTATTCTGGTATTTCTGCAGCTAGTTTGCATCATTTGGTATCATAACAGACTTAATTTTTGTTCTTGAAAGTTGGAGCAAAGATTCCACCCAAGATAGGAGCTGGTATAGGTCGTGGAAGACCAAAAGATAATGCAATTCTGCTGATGATATTTTACATCTTCGTACAAGAATGGAGACTGTAGAGGTTGCTCAGAGGAGAGCACCTGAAGAAGGAGATGTCAGTGCAGCAGAGGAAACTTCCGAGGAAGAAGAAAAAGCAGAAGATGAATCAGCTAAAATGCTAAAAATGTTGATTAAGGAAACTAGAAGGCCAAAGGTGGATGTACCTTTGTATGATGGAAATCTCAATGTGGAAGAGTTAATGGACTGGATAAATTCATTAGACAAGTACTTTGAATTTGAATAACTTGAAGACAAAAGGAAAGTGAAGTTTTCAGCTACCAGACTAAAGGTTCATGTAGCTATCTAGTGGGGGGAGTTACAAGTATCTAGACAGAGAAAAGGAAAGCCAAAAATCAAGCAATGGGACAAAATGGTAAGAAAATTAAAAAGTAAGTTCATGCCCAAGGATTATCAGTTAAATATTTTTAAGAAATTATAGAATTTGAAACAAAAGGGGATGACAGTGAAAGAATATACAGAGGATTTTTATAAGCTGAATATCAGAGATGGACATGTAGAGGATGATGTTGAGATTGTAGCCAGGTATATAAATGGCTTGAGGTATGATATCCAGGATGAGATTAGTCTATTAAATCTAAAGACAATTGAAGATGCTTACCAGGCAGCCTTAAAAGCAGAAGAGAAGATATAAAGGAATAAAATTCATAGGAATCACGGAAATATTTCAGCAAGAGGAAGAGGAACATTCAAACCCAGATTTCAACATTCCTAGAATGAAGCAGGAGGTTCGAGTAGCAAATCATCACAAAGAGGAGACTCTGGTTGAGGAAGGTTTGTACCTAGAGGTATAGGTCAAGGAAGAGATATTTGGTGCTTTACATGTGGTGAATGGGGACATGGGTCATGGGACTGTCCTCATAAGAAGTCAACAACCTAGAGAAATGTGAATGTTGGTGAAACAAAGGAATAAATTCCTCAGATTGCAGGTAAAGAGGAACCACATGAAGCAGGAGAATCCTTGTTATTGAAAAGGGTATTTCCTAAAGCAAAAAAAAAAGCATGAGAGCCATTTCAGAGGAAGAATCTATTCAGGACTATATGCAAGTCCAAGGGAAAATGTTGCAAAGTGGTAATTGACAGTGGAAGCACTGATAACCTTGTTTCTACAGAGATGGTGGACAAGTTGGGATTGGTGAAAATAGTACACCTTTACTCCTTATAAGGTATCATGGTTGCAAAAAGGACATCAGATTATTGTGATAGAACAATGTAAGGAAGAGATCCAAATTGGTACTTACAAGGATGTTATATTATGTGATGTAATGCGGATGGATGTATGTCACATATTGTTGGGAAGACCTTGGCAGTTTCATCGGAAATCCATACATGATGGCAGAAGAAACACTTATACTTTGGAGAATGATGGAAACAAACACACACTACTTCCATTGAAGGATGAAGCTGACAAAGAAGCACCTAGAAATAGTGTTATGTTGATGAGTGGGAAATAACTGTTGCAAGAAGTCGAGAAGGATGAGGAGATGAATTTTGCTATTGTAGGAAGACCCAAGATAATTCTAAATTCCAAAAATTTAGAATATTTATCTGAATAAATCCGAAATCTGTTGAATGATTTTGTTGATATTATTGTGGATGAGTTGCCAAATGCATTGCCTCCAATCAGGAGTATTAGTCATCACATTGATCTAATACCTGGAGCAAGTTTTCTGAATAAAGAATCATACAGGTTAACTCCTCAAGAAAATGCAGAAGTTGGAAGACATGTGCAGGAGTTGATGGATAAGGTGTTGATAAGAGAGAGACTTAGTCCATGTTTTGTACCAATACTACTCAGTCCAAAGAAATGAGGTGAATGGCTCATGTGCACAGATTCCAAAGCCATAAACAAAATCACCATCAGGTATCATTTTCCTTTACCGCGCATGGATGATGTAATGGATTTCTTGAGTGGATCAAAATATTTTACTAAGATATATTTGAAGAGTGGTTATCATCATATAAGGATTAGAGAAGGGGATGAGTGGAAGACTACCTTCAAAACAAACAATGGTTTGTATGAATGGTTAGTGATGCCTTTTGGGCTCACTAATGCACCCAGAACATTCATGAGATTAAAGAATGAAGTCTTAAAGGAATATGCAGGCAAGTTTGTAATTTTTTATCTTCATGATATTCTAATTTTCAGTCGAATTAAATAAGAGCATCTGTAACACCTTAAATTGGCTCTAAAAACTTTGCAAAAATATAAGTTTCTAATAAATTTGAAGAAATGTAGTTTTATGAAGGAAGAGCTAGTCTATTTGGGATTTGTAGTTCTAAACAAGGCTTGAAAATGGATCTGGAAAAATTCCAAGCAATTTTGAATTGGCCAACTCCAAGAAACATATTTGAGGTAAGAAAATTTCACAATCTTGTAAGTTTCTATAGAAAATTTATCAGAAGCTTTAGTCAGATTTTTGCACCCATTATTGAAACAATCAAGGAAACTAATCAACCATTCAAGTGGACAGAAGCAGCAGACCGAAACTTTAAGTTGCTAAAGAATAAAATTACAGAAAAACTAGTTTTAGCTTTGCCATATTTTGAAAAAGTTTTCCAAGTTGAAATGGATGCTAGTGGAGTTGCAATTGGAGCAGTTTTAAGTCAATAACAAAGGCCAATAGCATACTTCAGTGAGAAACTGAATGAAGCTAAGAAGAAATACTCATCTTATGACAAATAGTTTTATGCTATTGTGCAAGCCTTGAAAAAATGGAGACATTATTTGTTACCAAAAGAGTTTGTATTATATTCTGATAACCATGCGTTACATTTTATAAAAAACTAGCCAAAATTGAACCAGAAGCATGCCAAATGGGTAGAATTTTTGCAGAGTTTTACTTTTGTGATTAATCATACAAGCGGTAAGTTGAACAAGTTGTTGATTCTTTGAGTAGAGTGAATTTAATCATGCAAGAATTAAAAGTTTTTGTTGTAGGATTTGAAGAAATGGTTGACATGTATAAAGAAGATGAAACATTTAAGGAAATTTATGCAGCTATGCAAAACACAACAGTTCACAATATAAGCCAATGGTTCGATTATCTTATCCAAGGAGGTTTTCTATTCAAAAGTAATAAACTGTGTATTCCCAAATGTTCTATGAGGGAAAACATAATTAAGGAGAAACACAGTGGAGGCTTATCTGGACACTTTGGACAAGACAAAACTTTTGCTCAGGTAAATACTTTTTATTACTTGCCAAAGATGCAAACTGATGTTAATACATTTGTTGAGAAATGCAGGATTTGTCAGCATGCTAAGGGGAAAGTCAAAATACATGATTGTATCAGCCATTACCAATACCAAATCGACCATGGGATGCAGTTAGTATGGATTTTGTTTTGGGTTTGCCAAAAACTCAAAGAGGAAATGATTCCATTTATGTTATCGTGGATAGGTTTTCTAAAATGGTTCATTTCATTGCATGCAAGAAAACTAGTGATGCAACACATATTTCTAATCTATTTTTTCAGAAGTTATAAGGTTACATGGATTGCCTATAAGTATTGTGTCAAACAGGGATACCAAGTTTGTTGGGAATTTCTGGAGAACTCTATGGAAGAAACTAGGTACCAACCTTATTTTTAGTTCATCTTATCGCCATCAAACGAATGGACAGACAGAGGTAGTGACTAGAAGCTTGGGAAATATATTGACGAGCTTAGTGTATAAAAATCCTAATCAGTGGGATTAAGCACTTGCTCGGGCTGATTTTTCCTATAATGATACTCCCAATCGAATTACTAGGATGAGTCCATTCCATATTGTTTTTGGAATGAATCCAAGAGATGTGTATGAGCTCAGAAATTTAGGAAAACAAGAGATAAGGAGTGCAAAGGCTAAAGAGTTTGCAGAACAGATGCAGAAACTATAGGAAGATGTAAAAGACAGATTGTAGGAAAGCAGTGGCAAATACAAACAGAGAGTTGATATGAAGAGGAAAGAAAACAAACTCCAAGTGGGTGATCTAGTCATGGTGTACCGAGAAAAGAAAGGTTTCCTGTTAGGACTTACAACAAATTAAAGATGAGAAATATAGGACCATGTAAAATTTTGAGGAAATTTTCTTCAAATGCATATGATATTAAATTACCAGCAGGAATTGGAATATCACCCATCTTTAATGTTTCATATTTGTACCTATATAAAGGAACATAGGAAGAGATACAAGAAAACTCTATAGAAGAGGAAGACCAGACTTTGAATTGGAAGGAATAGATGCCAAAGATAGAAAAGAAAGAAGTGGAAGCCATTTTGGAGAAAAGAGCAGCAAAGAAGACCAAAGGAAAAACTTATTATCAGTATCTAGTCAAATGGAAAGGACACCCTGTGGAAGATGCCAGTTGGATGACAACAACAGAGTTATAGAAGTTTAGTACAGATCCTGAAGCATTGATGGATCAATATTTTCTTCCCCGGGAGTCTGATGCAGGAGCATCCGAACTTAGCCAGCAATGTAATTGTATGTTCACATGTTGTGGCTAACATGAGGTGGATAAACATTGCTCATTAATATTTTACTTAGTTTTAAATGATAGAAGTTGTTATGTTTGGGTTTGCTATATTAATTAAGAATAAAATAGAAATTGGTTTCTCCCTGCGAGGAGATTGAGCCAAGTAGGATAAGAGCTTAGAAATAGGGTAGCATTTGTTTCTTAGGATTGTTTCAAAAGAAATCTATTTTAGGCGAGAAGGACCACTCAGATAGATATAGATATATATATATATATATATATATATATATATATATATATATATATATATATATATATATATATGAGATAAGTGTGAGAAAAGAGCAGAGTGTGAGGAAAAACTGTGATAGTGTGAAATAGGTGTGTGAGAGGCAAGAGAAGAGAGAGAATAAACAATTGTAATAACCAACTGATCAAGGGCTTAGCTCTGTAAATTCATTTATTATTTAATTTTCAAGTGTTTTGTATTAATCGGGCTCTTTGTTCAAACTATTTGTTTAAAAATATGTTGAATCAAATATATATATATATATATATATATATATATATATATATATATATATATATATATATATATATAAGTTATACAACAGGAGGATAATTGGATTGGAGGTGCAACGAGGGCCATAGATCTGAACCCGATCAACGGGAGAGATCTCATCACAATTGAGAAACATCGCACATCGCACAAAACCGAGTTTACCGTTAAAGAGTCGCAAGTTAAATTTTTTAACCTGCGATGCGAAGTGAGGAGGTGGAGAGATAAATAGGATCGTCGGATCGAGGACCAAACCAATGGTGGAGATCGTAGCGCACGGGAAGCGACTTCACAATTCGCAATATTTAGAAGATAAGTGTTAAGGTGTCACAAAGTAAACTAATTTTTTTGTGATGCGAAAAAGGGGAGGACATGTGTTGGCTCAGTGCAACTTCGCAGTTTGCAAGGATTAAAGTTTAAGTGTTAAAGTTAAACTGCAAATTATGCGACTTGCAATCGTCGGTGATTGGTTAGGCTTATCTTGGGACCCTCCGATAATAATTCCATGTATACTTATTGTTCTAGGTTATATGTGTTTGTTTAAGTTAACATTGTTGATCGCATGTATGTATGTTTAACAAGCTTCGAAGTTAAAAAAAAATATGTTGCAAGTAATAAAGTTGTGTGGAGTGTAAACAATATAGTTTCCACATGTATTCTGATATTTCTGCAGCTCATCTGCATCAGGGATCAAAACTAAAGGGTACTTTGCAGCTTGATGTCTCCTATGCTACTATACCTGTGTTTGGTCAGCTTAGAAAATTGTAAAGGGAAACCAAGATGAAATTTATAATTAGTAGCAAGAAGAAGCCAAATAACCACCCAATACATGTTGTACATACAGACTTGGAATCTTTTATTTTGTTTAATGATGATAGTCCAGTTGAATTAGAAATTCAGATAGAAGAAATTGTATAAGTTTCAGGTAGTGTTCAAGAAGTATCCAATGTAGAAAAAAAGGAACATAAATTGAATGGTTTGCAGCCAAGTACACTAGATGAAGTGACAATAGAATCAGTGAAATAAACAAAGCATGTTGAGATAGCGGATCATCTCCAAACATATAATAAAGATTAGCCACCCAAATTTTAGCTTCCAGGTGAAGAAAATGGTCTATGGACCATGGGTTTTGATGGTGCCTTAGGTAAGGATGGAGCTGGAATTGGAATTTGGATTCATGGTCCTATGAATCAAACCCACAATATTCCTCCTAATGTTAGGGTATATTCATACAAAATTTCTTTTCATTGTTCTAATAATGAATCGAAATACGAAGCTTTGATAATCGGGCTTAAGATTCTTAAGAATCTAGGGGCTAAAAATATTTCAGTTTCTGGCGACTCTAAATTAATAATCAAACAGGTGAAAGGGGAATACCAGGCCAAAAATTCAAGGATGCGAGCATATCACAATGTTGTGTTAGATATTTTTAAGACTTTTTCTGAGTATACTTTATCCGTGATTCCAAGAAATCAAAATTGCATAGTTGATTCTCTTCCCACTGCAGCAAGCATGTTTAAAAATTTGATACATTCCAATACGAAGTTTGAAATCAATTTCAAACATCGCCTTGTTGTTCCATAAAACCTTCGGTGTTGGCAAGTGTTTCACAATGACAAGAAAAACAATACTTTTCTGCAAATGGAGGAGGAATTTTCCACTTCTCAAATTGAAGATATATTTTATGGGGATGATCAGGAAATTCATGCGACTAAAATGGAGGTATTATAGTTGAAAGACAATTCCATTCCACAAGGTCTTGTACACTTGTAAGAGCTCTTTAATAAAGATGATGTCACAAAGAAGTCGACAATGGTACCCACTGAAGCAGAAGTTGAAGACATAAATATTGGTACAATCGAGAAGCCAAAGATGTTGAATTTATCAAAGTCCTTAACTCTGGAAATGAAAGGTAAATATGCAACATTTATGGTTGAGTTTTCTGATGTGTTTGCATGGGATTATTCAGATCTGAAAGTTTATGACAAAAGTATAATTCATCACACTATTCCTATCAAGCCCGATCATAAGCCTTTTCATCAAAATCTCAAAATGATTAATCCGAACTTGTTGCCATCTATTGAGAAAGAGGTAAACTAATTGTATAAGGCTAGTATCAGTGTTCCTCTTCACTTTTCTAATTGGATGTCGAATCTTGTTCTAGTTAGAAAAAAGACACATGAAATTCATTGGTTCATTGATTTCCATAATCTGAACAAAGTTTCCTTGAAGGACAACTATCATCCCCAAAAGATGTATCACATCTTGTAGAGAGTAGTTGGTTCTTCTAGAATGTCGTTTTTGATGGGTACTCAGGGTATAATCAAATCGTAATGCATCAAGATGTTCGTGAGAAGACAAATTTTACAGCACCTTGTGGTACTTTCATGTATGCCAAGATTCCTTTTGGGATGAAAAATTCAGGGGAAACATTTAAACGATTGATGGATATCACTTTTCTAATGATAAACATGTATTTTTGGTTATTTACCTTGATGATATAATAGTTTTCTCTCAAAAAAATGAAGATCACTTGCACCAATGGAGGATTGTTTTCTAGAGGTGCAGGAAATTCGACATTTCGCTGAATCCAAAAGAGATTTTGTTTTCCATGGAAGAGGGAAAATTGCTTGGGAATACCATATCAAAGGATGGCATCCACATAGATCCCTCAAGAATTGAAGCAATCCAACAGTTTTTAATATTCCAAAATTAGCTTGCAGCTAATTGGAATATTAATTTTTTCTTTTGTCATTTAGATAAAAGAATAAGTGGGTAGGGAGACCCATAAATCTTTTTAGTAGGAATAAATTCACTCTTAATGTGAATAAGAGACATCTTGATAGCTGGATAAAGAACCCTCATGTATAAAGAGGGTTTGGAGCATGTGGACAAGGTCAATGTTGACCAAATCAACAACATTGTTGTGGAGGTAGTGGAGGATTAATGGAGGACAGTGCAGTCATTTAGGAGGAGTGTATGCATTGGAGTAGCTCCATTAATGAGTGGGACCCAGGGTGAGGAAGCTCACCAAGCATAAAAGGAAGAGTATGGAAGCCAAATAAGACATGATTTGGATTATTTATTTTGTGGTATTGTATGACTATTTGCATGCTTCAGCTGTTTAGCTAAGTCTATTGTGTTGTTTAGCACAAGGGTGTTCCCGAGCAGAAATCCCACCCTCATCCCTAGGGGACTTCGATTTCCTACTTAGGAGAGGTATCTTGAGCATCATTTCCACTATCCATAATTTTGCTAAGCTTTAGCCATTATTCACGGCGCAGTCTTTTCCAGGATTGTGTTGTGTTGCAGGGTTACAGTAGTGGAGGGTTGAGAAACCCGACTTCTGAGCTTTTTTTCCAGTGAAGGGAGTATCCCTTCATCCAAGAGGCTAGTTAGGAAGTTATTATAGCTTCATTTCACCATCCGGCATCAGGCCAAGCAACAACATTCACCCACAGTGTAGTCTCCTCCAAAAACTATGTTATTTTACAGTACAGTTGCAGTGGGAGGTCAAGTACCCAAGTTCTTGACCCTATTTTCCAGTGAGGGGACAATCCCTTCATATATTGAGTTGATTAGGTGATATTGTAGCTGATATATCATTTCTTTAGCCCCATATCAGTATTCATTCCCAGGGAGTTCGTAAGTCAATCAGCAGGGGTGTAGTGGGCAATCAAAAAATGGCTGAAAATCCAAACTTAGAATCTAGCCAAACCATTTTTGGGTTTTTCTTTGTTTTTTTATTATAATCCATGGTTAAAATATCGGATCATTCTGAGCACTCCAATAGCCTTCCACAAATGGTTCTTCTTCTTAGTAGTAGTAGTTTCTAGCAGCATCAGCAATAGCAGCACAACATTTCCAGTGCTTTGTTTTCTTTAGTGTATTTCCTCCATCTTGTGGCTCGAGTGCATTACTTTTGGAGAAATGTGTACTTATATTTTTTTTTATCCTTAATGATATGATTCAGCTATTTTCTGCTCATGATTATGATATCTTGATGTAATTTCCAATTGCAACACATTTTCGGCATTTTTTAGACTTTAGTGCTATATTATTGTTTTGCTTAATTTGGAATGCTGCATATGTTCTATATTCCTATATTTTCCATTTTGGAATATTACAGTGATATCATAGCATAATCTTGGCTCAGCCTATGAGTTTCAGCCAATATTCTATTAGAAGAATAAGAAGAAGCAAAAGAAGAAGAAGATATTTAAAATTATGGAAGGAATAATTTTTACCTCATATCTTTTCAGATATATGAAGGACCTCTCCAAGGAGTTCAAGAAAATAAGAATAGAGAGATGCAATGAGACCTCAAGAGGGTTTCAAGATAAGGAAGGTCCATGCACTTCCTATCAGCGGCAGAGAAAACTGATATTTCATAGAGCTCCAAAGAGATTCAGTATGTCCACTTTCTTTGAAGAGGAAGGTGAAAGACATGGAGATGGAGGAAACTTAGATCATGAGATTCTAAGTGATTATCTTGCAGAGTACAAGTCTTAATCAAGGGCTTTCAAGGAGAATATAACTCTCCAATAGTTCATTCAGCTCAAAAAAGAGAGGATACCTTGCAGCAATAGAAGGAAAAGAGACAATAGATCTCTATTGTCTACATTTGATGGTTAATCCACATGCACAACAAGGGCTTGGAGAAGGAAGTTAGATGCATCCTTCATGCTACATCTAGTAGTATAAAGAGAATTTGTTGAGATTTCACGTTGCACCTTGAGGGTGAAGAAAACATTTGGTGGTTCAGCCGTTTGATATATGCAAGAGTGACTGTTTATGCAAATTTTACTCAAAGGTTGATCAAGAAGTTTGATAGAAGAAAACTAGAAGAAAAAAAACTTCCACCACCACTTTATGCGGGAGTACTTGCATCAGGAGAAGGAACACTTGCATCCTTTCAAAGTGGTCTTGATATCTTGGCACTTAGAGTCCCATGCATTATTCAGGAGATGCATGAGGAGGAGGAAACTTATACCAGCACTGGTGCAGCGGTAGAGGAGCAGCCATCATCATCGCCAGCAGTTGGAGGAGTCATTACACCGGTAGGAGTAACCCTTGTAGCTATACAAGATGTTCCCAAGGATTAGCTTAACCAAGGTATGCAAACATTTCCACTTCCTATTATTTCAGCACATCATATGGAGAGTTGTGGGGACATGCCATCAGGGCAATTGCATGACCTAGGGTCAAAGCACACTGTTGATTTGTAGCAACATACTATCACTATGCAGATGACCCTTGACTATTTCAAGGAGGAGATGTATATCCATCCTGGTTTTTCATTGCTAAGCTGCACAAAACACTTGGATTGGAGTGTAGATTTTTGGAGGATAGGATGAGCATAATCCTAATCAATGCAATGCAGAGTTGTATGTTCAACATTGTGCATGATCATGAGGCAGCATATGTACCATCATGGAGATCATCCACGCTGTTATTGAGAAGTAGTGATGAGTTGGGGGCCCAACTGTTATTGGAGCAATCCAATGACCATTCTACTTTTGTAGCAATGGATAGGTAGATGGTTGATGGAGAACATCTTATGATGGATGACATCTCCCATTATTACGATAGATACTTCTTGATGATCACATCACAAATCAAAGATAAGATTTTGCATACAACTTATTTGCAACCTTATGGGTTCAACTTGGTCATTGATGAGTGGCATTCATATGAATATCTCCAGGAGATTTCACTTCAACATCCCATGAAGTGCAAATATAGTGATCAGATTTGGGAGGATTGTATTCTCTATTGGATGGATACCAAATTGGAGCATGGTAGGAGACACCCACATTTGGATGAATGGGTGTGGATACTGAGCAAGGGGTTGTTGAGCCACTTGTAAATCTATGACACAAGGCAGCAAGAGGCATGGTTGCGCTAGCTACTCTTGAAATAGTTTGGTCATCGTGTGACATATTCTATTTCAAAGGATGCGTTATGGTTTGGGGCAATGCATAGCACCCATGTGATATGGCAGGAGAAGATGTGGTTGTATGGGGTATTCTACAAGTCAACTATCATGATGTTACTCCATGACTTGTATGATGATGTGATGAGGAGGCAACAAGAGTTGTTGTTGCTTTAGTTACTCTTGGGAGAGTATGGGATGATCTTCTCCCATACTTTGCATGATATTTCAGGAGTAGAGAATGGCACAATCATGGTGCAAAGGGGATACTCCTTAGCATTGGAGGAGCAGGAGGTACTTCCACATAGGAAGGAGTCTCCCATATGTAGTAGAATTATGACATATGACTTTGGAATTTGGCATGTCATTGAATGGAGTTATTAGATGACAGGAGCCTTATCATAAAGGCCAACGGCGCTATCACTTGGGATTATGTATCTATTGATGGAGTGTTCCAAGGGAGTATGTATCACTTCACATTTCAGACCACTATGGGGAGACTCTCATGGGAAGGCTCATCCATGGACCTCATTTTTAGCCTACCCATAGTGCATGGTAAGAGTTGTGTTTTTGTACTTATTGATCATCTCACAAAGTATTTGCATTCTCTTGCCATCTATGTACAGTGCATTGCTACACAAGAGGGAAATTTTATAGTTGGACTTTATGGTCTTTCTAAGACCAACATCAGTGATGGAGGAAGCCATTTCTTGTATGGCTTTGGGAAAGTATTGCTCTATTCCTGGTGTGTTCAATTGACACACAATGCCATTTACTACCTTCTAGTAGATGAGCAAACATGCACAACCAACAAGTGTTTGGGAGACAAATTTCCATATTATGATCAAAGATAGCAGGAATAAAAACTGCGTTGTAACCACTTGGGAAACCATTGGTACCATCCAGCATTGCACATAACACTCAGTATCTCTTTCATTTGGATGCCATATTTTGATGATGTTCTTCTCATTGTTGTTGGCATGATTAGAGGGATGGCACATGGACTAGATTTGCCCATTGGGAATGAGATTCCCCACACATCTTATGCTTCATGCTTTAGGGGGAGAATTGGACATTATATGGCTTCTATAGTAGATCACTTGTTTCCTTATGAGGTGAGCCATATCGTTAACTTGAGCACTTGGGAGATGCCTCTCATGAGAATTTGGGAGGAGTTTTTCTATGAGTTACCACTTTGGAGGGTGACCCATTTTGTGTGGATGATAGCTTGGGGATGGAAGCTTCACATGGGAATGAAGGTTCCCAATATTTTTCAGACTCCATGCCTCAAGAAGGCCTCTAGATAGCATATAGTTTCCTCCATGGATATACCACTTCTTCATGATGATAGCCATTAGGATTTGTCACCAAAGGCTAACTTTTACACTTGGGAGGAGCAACTAAGGGACAGATTGATGAGAGAGCATCTTGTTCAGTTGAGAAGCTTATCATATGAGGGTGCTACAAGAGGAGGAGAGGAGGATTTTCAGTTGTATCCTTGCATTTTCTTGACGGCAAGCAACATTTGGGAGGGGAGGATCGTAATATTCCAAAATTAGCTTGCAGTTAATTGGAATATTAATTTTTTATTTTGTCATTTAGATAGAATAATAAGTGGGTAGGGAGACCCATAAATCTATTTAGTATGAATAAATTCACTCTTAATGTGAATAAGAGACATCCTGATAGCTAGATAAAGCACTCTCATGTGTGAAAAGGGGTTGGAGCATGTGGACAAGGTCAATGTTGACCAAATCAACAACGTTGTTGTGGAGGTAGTGGAGGATTAATGGAGGAAAACGCAATCATTTAGGAGGAGTGTATGCATGAGAGTAGCTCCATTATTGAGTGGGACCCAGGGTGAGGAAGCTCACCAAACATAAAAGGAAGAGGATGGAAGCCATATAAGACATGATTTGGATTATTGATTTTGTGGTCTTGTATGCCTATTTTCACGCTTCAGCTATTTAGCTAAGTCTATTGTGTTTTTTAGCACAAGGGTGTTCCCGAGCGGGAATCCCACTCTCATCCTCGGGGGACTTCAAGTGCCTACTTAGGAGAGGTATCTTGAACATAATTTCCACTATCCATAATTTGGCCAAGCTTCAACCATTATTCCGAGCGCAGTCTTTTCCAAGATTGTGTTGTGTTGCAGGGTTGCAGTAGTGGAGGGCTGAGAAACCCGACTTATGAGCTTGTTTTCCAGTGGAGGGAGAATCCCTTCATCTAGGAGGCTAGTGAGGAAGTTCTTAGAGCTTAATTCTATCATCCTACATCAGGCCAAGTAGCAACATTCACCCACAATGCAGTCTCCTCCAGAAACTACGTTATTTTGCAATACAGTTGCAGCGGGAGGTCAAGTACCCAAGTTCTTGACCCTATTTTCCAGTGACGGGACCAGCCCTTCATCTATTGAGTTGATTGGGTGCTATTACAGATTATATATCATTTCTTCAACCTCATACCAGAATTCATTCCCAGGGAGTGCGTAAGTCAGTCAGCAGGGGTGTAGTGGGCAACCAAAAAACGGTCGAAAATTCAAACTTAGAATATGGCCAAAATATTTCTGGGTTTTTTTGGGTTTGTTTAGTAGAATCAGTGGTTAAAATACCAGATCATTTTAAGCAATCCAAAAGCCTTCCTCACATGGTTCTTCTTCTCAATAGCAGTAGTTTCCAGCAGCAACAACAATATCAGCACAACATTTCCAGTGCTTGGTTTTCTTTAGTGTATTTCATCCATCATGTGGCTTAAGTGAATTCCTTTTGGAGAACTGTGTACTTATATTTTTTTTGGTCCTTAATGATATGATTAAGCTGTTTTCTGCTCATGATTATGATGTCTTGATGTAATTTCTAGTTGCAGCACATTTTCGGCAATTTTTAGACTTTAGTGTTATATTCATGTCTTTCCTAATTTGGAATGCTACATATGTTCTATATTCCTATCTTTTACATTTTTTAATATTACAGAGTTGGATTTCCCGAGAAACAAGAAGGAAATTCAGTCTTTTAATGATAAGATTAACTTTTTGAGAAGGTTCATTCCTAACCTCGTTGAACATTTGTGGGAAATGACTAATATGTTGAAAAAGGACACAAGGTGAAATAAATGGTCTGAGGATGCAAGAATATCTTTCATTCAAGTCAAGTTTCATTGTCTCATGCTCCTCTCTTAATTATCCCTTATTACACTATGGATTTTATCATTTTTTCATTTGCTTCTAAGCACACATTAGTTGTTGTCCTAATGTATAAGAAAGACCAAAAAACAGAACAACCAGTTGCATTTTTTTGTAGAACCATAAGGGATGTGGCATTGAGGTATCATATCATTGAGAAACATGCCTTAGCACTTGTGAAGGATTTGAAGGATTTCCAAGTGTGCATTATTCATTCGCATATTGTTTCCTATGTTCCTTCCTAATGTTGCAGTCAAGGATGTTTTGATGCAGACTGATCCTGAAGGTAGGCGCGAAAAATGGATAGCTACAATACTTCAGTATGACCTTGAAATTAAACCAACGAAGTTGATCAAAGGACAAGGTTTGGTGAAGCTTATGGCAGAGTCCAATTTTCATGTTTTGGACATCAATCTCATTGCTGCACTTTCCGTTGAAGAAGTGGTTCATTTGTTACCTCAGGTATCACAGATTTTATGTCATCTCCTTGGTAATTAGACATTCATTGTATATGTGCTTCAGCATTTGAATCCTCTGTCGGATGTGTCGAAGAGAAATAGTAGATCATTGAAGTTGAAAGCTTTAAAATATTGTATTCTTAATAATGCATTATTTTGGAAAGATCTGGGAGGAGTTGTACTTAATTTTTTAGTGGAAGGTGAGGAAAAATAAGTAATGAATGATTTTCACAAGGGTGATTGTGGCAGTCATCTCTTCTGGAATACCACAGTAAACAAGATATTGAGGGCTAGATTTTATTAGCCAAGTTTTTTTTCTAATGTTTACAAAATTGTCATGAGTTTCCATGAGTGTCATATTTTTTTGGGAAAGAGGAAGTTGTTACCATTGCCCTTTCAGTCCATTTCAGTTCAAGCACCCTTTCAGTAGTGGGGTCTTGATTTTATCGACGAGATTCACCCTTCATCTTCAGCTCAGCACAAGTGGATCCTCACAGCCATCGATTATTTCACGAAATGGATGGAGGCTATTCCCACCAGAGAGGCTACAGATGCGGTAATAATTCAATTTATTGAGTCTAATATTCTGTCTCAATTTTTTTTTCCATAGAAAATAATCACTGACAATGCAGCTTCCTTTAAATCAAAGAAGATGATTGATTTTTGTGACAAGTACCACATAAGGCTCAGGAATTCAATAGCATATTATCCATAAGTTAATGAGCTGGCTGAACCATCCAAAAAATCATTGGTAAACATGATCAATGAGTTGTCATGGAAGCTTGAAGCCTGAGGAGAAGGCCATAGGGCTTCTTTGATCAACTGTTGTTTTGAAACGTTAAGTCAATTTTTTCCACTCAAGTCAGTTTCAGTTTGTTAGTCAGTCATTTCAGTGTCGAGCTTTGTTTTTATTTTTTTGACTCCATTTCTTGATGGATGAGGCTACCTAGTCTACGGTGTTCTTGACACCTCCTAAAGGATCTTCCATCCCCATATGGAGCCAAAGTTAGTTTCTATGAGTCACCAGTGATTAAATGTACTCTTTCAATGTTAGTTGATACATTCCTAGGCCAAATTGTTATAGTTTCGAAAAAATCTCAAATAAAATTTGATAATTGGTTGTTGTGTAGATCAGTGCTACTCCCACCACTTGCTCATGGTTATCATCACTCATCATGGTCATGTCATCATTTAGGTGTCTTAGGTCATGAAGCAATTAATGTGTCATCATTTAGGTCATGGTCTAGGATTTCACTTGAATTGTAATTATAATGTTAGTCATAAAAAGAAAAAAAGAGTCATGTCCATCACTTAGGTCACCATTAATGGGATTTAGCAGCTTCAGAACAACAACAATAAAGGTAAAGGTAACATTTCCATTCAAAAATATCATGGTGCAATCACATCATGTCATTTCTCAAAGGTACATGTGATGACATGCCTCATCATAAGAAAAAATCAATTTTCAACCAATAAAAGACTATCCAAGCATTTTAATTGCTCATTTCCCCTTCATTGAGCACCTCTCTACCATCGAGCTTCATCCTAGTAACCAGGGCATCAAAATTTATCTTCAAAACCACCTGCTTACCTCCCACGTTGTGCTTATGCTTACTATGGTGCGCTTCTGGCTCCTATGTTGCGTTTTTTAAATTGCAGGCCAGGAAAGAATCAAAAGGTTATTTTCAAAATTTCACAAGTACCAACATATATTTGGAAAGTAATTACACCTTTGTTATATTTATTATGCATCATTCTCCTTAGAAAACTCAGTGAAAATCCCTCTCCTAGGGTCTCGCTGCGCTTTTGGTTTCTATGAGTTTTTGCTACATCCCAGTGGTAAAACACCTAGATTTTCTGCTCTATTACCCTTACCCACACCTCACATACCTCCCCTAAACATCTCCCATAATACTTCCCTTCATTTCCCTCACTTTCCCTAGCCTACGCTGCACTTTTGGCTAGGACTGTGTTTTGGATATTTCCACACCTTTCCCTCACTCTTTTCATAAAATTCCACCTCCCTACACTCCCTAGAACTTATCCCCATCTCCTAAAATTTCCCAAAGAATTATCTCAATCCATAACCCCTCCATTCCCTTCCCTCAATGCCGCAGTCCATTTTTCCCTTGTTTTCCACCCTACCCTTCCTTCCTACCTAGCTAGGGTTTTATCATGTAGAGAGATACCATGGACAATGAGAAGAAAATTTACAACAAAGGAAGGCAAGTTTCCAGATTTTAGCCAACTCAGATCCAAGAAATCATGGACTCGTCTTTCATCGAGAAATATTTTGAAGGTGTGGGCTGCATAAGTTTTTTGTGGAAGGATTCAAGAGGCGGGTTTCCATGCCAAATTTACAAGTCTCTTTGCCACTAGTTTTAGGATGGATAAGGCCATCATAGCAGGGGTTGGCTTCACCATCTTAGCAGATGTCATAGCCTCAGCCACAGGTATCCCTAACAATGGATAAATATAGTTTAAAGGGATGTGTTAGTCATCAGTAATTTTTACTATCTATAGATGAATAAATATCAGTACTAGATTTCTAAAAACAAGATTCCTAAATATTGTGAGTATTAGAAATCTCATTGCCTTCATTATCCTTATACCAAATTTTTCACTATTCTACTATTTTTCCATTCCATGGTTAACCTACCACTCCTAAAAGACCCCTGATGGGCTTGTGTCACTCATCTGTATCCTATTTTCCTACCTATAACCTCATTACTCTATTTTTCTTTTGCCCATCACCCCACTTCCCATCTAGGGTTACCAAACAACTTTTCCTTTCCATGTCCACCAGGTTCCTCAAGCATTAATGATTTCAAAACTATCTCTGTAACCAAGCTTTCAGTCAAAGACCAAGTCAAAGGATCCTCCCACTAGGTCATTAGGGTTTCATAGGTTGTAGGGTTTTCATTGATGTTTGATACTCTGCTTTTCCTATGCTAGAGGTTGTTTCAAATATAAAAGAAGAGCAACAATGATAGCCCAAGAAAGAGCAGAAAAACTCAAGAGAGGTCTAATTTTTCAATTTCAAGTTTTTCAAAAGGTAAATGTGCTTGGCATTTCTACAGGGACGTCAAGAGGTAAATCAGCAAAACAAATTGATAAAATAACTGATGAGTTCCTAAAGGAAGACAAGAAGCACTAGGTCTTGAGGAGAAATCAAGGTTTCTAAGCCTGATTGGATCAATAGTATGCCAAGTAGAGATCCAATGTAGCAAAACACATGAAGGAGGGTCAAGCTCTCATTTCTGTCATTTACACTCAGTGGTTAAAAGATAGAAAAACATGGTATGAGCTCCAAGCTAGATATAAATAAGTTTTGAATATATTTCCACCGTGTAAATGTCTAAGGTTGTCAAAGTGAATTCAGAATTTTCAAATATCTGAGGGGGAGAGCCACTTCAGGGTTTCATAACACCTGCTAAGTGAAAATCTTCAAGGACATATACCAACCAAATAAAGTAAGCCTTGTGACTCAAATAGAATCTGCAGAGAAAGGAGGTCAATAATATCAATGGACAAATTTTGAATTGTAAATTTAGGCACCTGCAAATCAGAAGTGGACTAGGGAGTTGAAAGGCATTGTTTAAAGCTCATAATAGTGGAAAAAGAGTGATTGTCTCAAAGGTGTCAAAAGAAGATGTATCAAGCCTCAGAATAAAAAAGGTCAAAGCTCACCATCTCAGCAACCTGCAGAGAAAACAGAGAAAAAATGATTAGAAAGAAAAAGGTAAGAAAGGTAGATTGAATGTTATGATGAAAAGCATAGGAAAATTTGAAAATATTACTGTGTTCAGCACTTCAAAACATAAAGTGAATATTTCAAACTCAAAGAGCAAAAGGAAGGGCCATTTAAATGTTTTTTAGCCGCCTACAGCAAAAAAGGGTCAAAGGGGATATCAGTTAAAATAAAGGGAGTAAAAGACATTAGCAAAGTGGGTTCTCAAAGTTTGATTTATTTTCCTAGGCTATAAGGACCATTTTGTTCCCCACATAACTCATTGTGCACTTGCAAAGGTTATATGAGCATCCAAGAGAGAAAGTTGTGAGCTTTTGGTCACCAAGAAAGTCCACCCGGCACTGAGCGTTTAGGTCGATGCTACGCATTCAGGGTCAGGCGTTGTGCCTTCGGAGGAATTCCCTATGCAAAATTACACTTCGCTACAAGTTCAGAGACACACGCTGCGTGTTCAGAAGTGTGTTGCGGTTTCGACCAGGAAGCCCGAAAAGCACGTGCAGACGCATTCCGGTAGGCACTACGCATTGGGCAGTGCAGACCGGCAGCTTCAAAACGCGTGCAGGCGCTACACATTCATAGCCTGACAGACCCAAATCTGCGTTCAAGCGCTGCGCTTTCGCCTGAAGCTCCTCCTTCACCTGCAAATGCCAAAAAACCTAAAAAAATACCTCCAAGTTGCCATCAAAGGGTTTTCAAGAGCACTTCTAAAACTAGTAGGTGGATGTCATGCTTTTTCCTCCAGTGAATTTTGATGGTTTGATGTTAAGAAGAAATTGAACAAACCCTAAGGAGTGAAAACCCTAAATTTTCTTGCTAAAAACCCTATTTAAACCTCCACCACCTACAAACAAGAAGATATTAGTCAAATAGGGTATGAAGTAGTGTGGTTGTAGTGATTTGAAGTTGACCATCCATCAAAGCTTAAAAGGCTCTTTCATACACTCACACCTTCATTTATCCCTCTCACTCACTTGCAAAGGTTGCCTTTCACCATCATTCCAATTCACTTCTCATATCAAGTTTCAAAAGCAGAGCTAGGGTTTGTTTCAAAATAGCAGTAATCAAGAAGAAGGTCCTCTTTGTTTCGAACATCATCACAGCCCTTATCACTACTAGGAGCCTCATTGGAGATAAGAGAGAAAAGCATCAAACTAAACAAGAGTGCCAATTCATTGACCTTGACAGTGAAAATGAAGATGAGGAAAGGGTCACCAGCATACTACACCAGAGCTAAGATGCAGAGATCAGAGACCTACAAAGGAAGCTTGGCATGGAAAATTATATCATTGAGTATTATAATGATGAACACAAGCAGCTGAATAAGACACAAAGAGACCTTGCCCTACAGAAAAAGATGGCCAAGCACTATGCATTTAGAAATCAAATTGCAAGGGCCAAGCTCAAAGGATCCCTTGCTGAAATTCAAGCACTCAAAGAGGAAAAGGGACAAGAAAATCTTGGCATCTTAGTTGATGCTTCCCTATAGGCATCCAAAACCACATGAGGAAGTTAATTGCAAATTTTGGGAACTTTTTGGAGATTTTTTATTTTTGCTGATTTGAAGGGCTGAAAGCATAGCACCCTTGAAATTTTACATTTTTGGAATCCTTGGCTCAATTACGGCATTCGCACCAGATTTCAGAGCATTTGGAGCATTTTTTAACCCTCAAAAGGCCCAAAAACATGCTAATTTTCACCTTTCTGCCATGCTTTCAGGGTTGGCGTTGCACTTTCAGCAGCCTTTGGAGATTTGATTTTTGAATAGTTTAGTGGAGCCCAATTAGAAAACCTATGGCCGTTTTGGAAAGTATACTCAACAGGATTTCCAACGAGCCATCACTGAGCCCATTCCGACATCGGGAAGGCATTCAAATCTTGGTGGCAAGATGACCCAGTTTTCTTGTGCAGGCGCTGCACTTTTGGCCTGGAAATGCATCCTTAAATCTCAATGCTATGTCATGTCAAAAAAAGTCAACAAAGTACGCTAGGAAATATTTTGGAGGCTTTGGGGAGCCTAAATGTCAATTTTTTGGCCAAAAATGGTCAAGAATATATTTTGCATCAGAAATTTTGTGTCTTAGGCCTTGCAAGGTCTCAAAGGAAAAAAGTGACATTTATGATTAACTAATGGGCTTCTAGAGACCTAATTAAGTTTTTTGTTCTCCTTTCTTGTTAAATACAGCATTGAGGCCTCATTATGTTGGTTGGTTGTTGGTTAGACACTTATTGAGAGTAATACATAGATTTGAAGATTGAAGACAAATTGGCTCTGATTTTGTGAATGGACTGGATTGTTTAACATTAGAGAAGGCTTGTTTGCAGGATCCCTGAGCATTTTCAAATGGTGATGTGTTCCTATTTAGTTCATGTTTTCTTGTATTATCATTTTGTTCATCCTTATATTGCAGTGGGACAAAAGTTTTAGACTAAGAAATGTTGTTTAGGGGCACCTTAGTTATGTTTATCCTTCACTGCTTCTATGTTTTCTTCTGCTAGGACAGTTTAGAGAATTCTTAGTTTCTCTCTTCACCCACTTATGCTTGTTTATCTTATGAATGATTCAATACAGTAGATAGAAAATATGTTTTATGGTTAGCCCTGCTTGTTTGATGTTACTTAAACATTGTTCTTAAGATCTTTCTTTGAAGTGTCACTGATTAGTTTTAGCCAAAGAGGTTTATGTTTTGATCATGCCCTTTGTCCATTCTTGAAAGGTTTATTTGGAGGTATTTATAGCTATGATCAATGATGTCTAGGAGTTCCCTCTTCTTTGGTCTATGTTATATGTCTATCTTAAATTTTTTCTAATCTTGAAGGTGAAATCACTAGAAGTTATACAAGTTTCTTTCCTTCTATAGTTCACTGGATTGCTTATCTTAAATGCTAATTTTCTTGAGTTTAATCAAAGGGTTATTGGTTTGCCCTGTCTTATGATTACTTATTTATGCTGAGTAGTGTTAAAGACCCTTCTTGTTTAAAATCATTTGTTCAAGGATTCTTAACTGCCCTTTTGCACCTAATATGTTCACAAATTTAATGTTCATTTCATCTCACACCAACCTTGAAGATTCATTTGACCATGTTAGATTTTCCCTGTGATGCACCCTGATTCATTGTTGAAATATCCATGGCCTTTTGTAGACTCCATAGCCCAATGACTTGAAAATATCTCACTACATCTATTCTACTTAAATCACTTACCCAACCCAGACAAACAAACAAACCCTAAACTGAACAACTAGCCTAAAATCAAACCCTAAAAACAATCAAGATCACATCCTTTACATGTTTATAGAGAGAGCCCTCTCTTAGTCCAGGAAGGTTAGATCCTAGGACTCCAAAGACTGGTTTGATGTTACCCTTATTCATTTGGTCATTACTAATCTCCAAATTACGGGGACCTAACATAATGGCGATCACAGTGGGACTATGAGTAAGAAGAAAACTTAGACATCTTTAAAAATTCAGAAAACCTTTGTCAGACTTAAAAACTTAAGTGTTAGCCAAGATTACTATCTAATTGATTTACCATACTAGCAACATGATGTCTCAAATTGGAGAAAACTCAATAAAGTCTTAGTGTTGTATAAAGAAACTCAAAAAACCCCTAAAACATCTTTGGATTGGTTTTTGTCAATTGTTGGTGGTGGACTATAAGTATATATCCTTAAAGAAGTAAAAAATATCCACTTGGAGACTCCACTAGCCTCCAGTAGGTCTACTAACTTTACTAGTTCCCGTAGACTTCCCTAGGATTGTTTCAAATCAGCCCTAAGTAGTTTAGATGCCTAGTCACACATTGTGTGAGTTCAACAAACATTAAGAGAGGTCTGCCTTCCAAAAAAAGTCATAAACTTTCAGCCTCTCTACATTATTGAGTTTAAAATTTGGCTTCACAAAGGATCAGCACCAGATCTCACCCGAACCGAAACCCTCCTACCATAGTTGATGACCCAGAAAAGATTTTGTGTCAAACTTCTAGAACTGAAGATTCAACTACTATTAGGACCATTCATAGAGAAAGTTCTGTCCCTAAATATCTCATAGCCTTGCAAGATCCCCAGTTTTACTTACACCATATAAGAAACCTTTTCTGAACCAAGTCACAAAGTGGTATTGACCAGACTGACCTTGAGCCCATAGATTTGCAACAGAGTCTTAGAGGGCAAGCTTCTCCTTCCATTCTTCCTGATTTTTAGCTTCTCCATCACTTCGGCTCTTTTCATTCCAAGTCTGCTCAAAATCAGTTTGTTGGTCCTAGTACATCTATCACCCCCATTCACACATCCACTGTGCAAACCACTCCACCTCCTCTCACAAACCCATATCTCATAAACCCTCCTTGGGTTCCTGCACCTCCAATCATGGAAGCATGGTTTTCCCCCTTGGTTCTACCCAAACATTTAGCACCCATGCCTCAAGACTACCAATCCAAAATACCTCACTTTACCAAAGCTGAATCTACCACTACCCAAAAACATGTAGATAGGATGAATGATGCCTTTGACTATCAGGAGATAGAAGAAGAGACCATAAAGATGAGGGTGTTTGCCCAAAGCTTAGGTGGAGAAGCTACAAAATAGTTCAAAAAATTAACTCCTAACAACATACATGACCTCCCTTCCCTCTATTAGACATTCATAAACAAGTGGGAGATTAAGAAAAACCCTATCCAAATCCTCTCATAATATAACAACCTTAAGATAAATGTCAGGGAAAGTGTCCAAGACTATTGTACTAGGTTCAATAGTGTGTACAATGCCCTCCTGCATCACATGAAACCTCCACAAGGCCTAGCCTTAGTGAAATTTCTGGAAGGCTTTGATCCCGACATGACCTACCAATTGGGAGAGAGAGACCCCCTAACCTTAGAAGACATGAAAAAGGGAGATGTGAGTGTAGAGGCCAATCTGATTAAGAAAAGGGCTAAGATGAGGTTAGAAAATAAATTCACATACAAAGATGAAACCATACCTCAACCTCCTCATCTGATGCCAAGATTGACAACCTAGTGAGAGTAATGGAAAGAATGATGGAGATGATCAACTTGAATGAAAGAGCACCTCCTAGGGAAAACCAACCAAATCCCCAAAATAGAAATAGAAATCAAAATTTCAGAAGAGACCCTCCCCAAATCAGACAAAGGGAAAATGAAAAATAATTAGGCCTCCTTTCCAAGACAATTATGTGGATGAAGAGGAGAGAGAAACTGAACAGCTAGAAGAAAACCATGTAAACTTGATAGGTTCTGATAATGAAGATGATGTTTTCCTCACTAAAGAAGAACAAGGGTTATTTTCCTCAAATCTAACTGAAACCAACTATGAGGACTCTAAAGACTATAAATTGGGATTTGAAAATTCCATAATGGAGGTTCATAGGCAATATGACCTTAGGAGAAAGAAAAACCAAGAAGCCTCCAAGAAAAACAAACTAGAAACTGTTGTTAAAAAGACCCCTAAAAACATAATGAAAAGGACAACATAAAACACAAACACCATGGCTAAGAAACCTAATCCAAACAAAGATGAAACTAGCCAACAAAATGGTGACCCAAATTTCCCTAGTACCTCTCCTAGTGGCCCTGAAAAAACTCTTTTGACTAAGGTTCCAAATCAGAATCAACAAACTAAAAGTGCAGAACAAATCATGGTTGATAAAACTGATGTAAATATGCCCAAAACACAAACACCTTTTATTTTTGAGGGAGAGATTTCCAAAATCAAAATAAGCATACCCCTTGTTGAACTAGTAGCTCAGGATGTATATAGGTCCCAAATGTTAAAATATTTGAACATAGGAATTGACGCTGACACTCTGAACATAAATGATGATAAACCAGAGCTGTTGTTCGGACCTGAGGTAGAAGGAAAATATCAAGAAGGAGTTGTACCTCCTTTCTATGTTAGCTTAAACATTCATGACAAAATCTTGCACAATGTTATGCTAGACTCCGGTGCCTCACACAATCTCATGCCCAAGGTGGTGACGGATATATTAGGCCTAGAAATAACCAAACCTTACAAGGACTTGCACTCTTTCGATTCGGGTAGAGTCAAATGTTTGGGCCTAATCAAGGATCTGTGTGTCAATCTAGCCCAAATATCTGATAAGAGTCTATTCATGGGCATAGTAGTTGCTGACATTCCCCCAAAGTATGGCATGCTTCTATTTAGATCATGGGGAGCCAAGCTTCAAGGGAATCTCAAAATGGATATGTCTTATGCTACCATCCCGGTCTTTAACCAAACAAGGAGATTGTACCGGGAATCACACATGAAATATATGGTTAGCAACCAGGATAGGCCAAACAACACCCCTATTTATTCTATCCATTCATATCTAGACTCATTTATCTTGTATAATGAAGATGGCTTATATGAACAAGTAAATGAAATTGACAAATAAATAAACTTCCCACGACAGTCAAACCTAATGCCAAATGAAGAACTTAATAGCCAAGACTCTAGCGGCCCTGAACAACAACATAATGGTGAAGCTGAACTTAATTTTCTGCAACTTAAAGATGAATTTTCTATACCAAAACCAAGCTTAGAGCATGAACAAGATTTCCCAAATGAAGAACAAGCACCAAAAACATAACCATTTCCTTCTGCTGCTATGATTCTGTTAGAACACTTTCACGAGGCAGAATTTTATAGGGACCCGGATCAAAAGGACCTTAAGGTATTGCAATACCAAGATAACTCATCACCAAGAGGTTTTATCCCTTTGGAAGAGGTGTTTGACTTTAATGAAGTTGCTAGGACACTAAAAATGGAATCTACCGAGACCGATATGGAAGAATGGAACATAGGCAGCATAAGAGAACCCAAAATGATCAAACTGTCCAAAACTCTGCCACCTCGCATAAAATAGAAATACATAGAGTTGTGAAAATAGTTTAAAGAGGCTTTTGCAAAGGGGAAGGATGACTTGAAACCATATTACACAAACATTATTCAAAATAGGATTCCTCCCAAAGAAAACCAAAAACCTTTTGGGCAGATTGTGTCAGTAAGAAAGAAAACAGGTGGGTTTAGGTTATGCATAGACTTTAGAAACTTAAACACACCTTTCCCAAAGGAAATTTTCCCTTTACCTAAGATGAATCATACACTGCAAAGTGTGTTAGGTTCTAACAAGATGTCATTGCTTGATAGTGTTTCAGGTTACAAACAGGTGATAGTGCTTCCAACTGATTAGCACCAAACCACTTTTACAACACCTTGGGGTGCCTACATATATGAAAAAATGCCATTTGGGTTGATGAATGTGGGGGTTTCTTTTCAAAGACCTATGGACACTGCTTTTTCTGATGACTTAATTTACTTCATCATGACATACCTGGACGACATTGTTGTCTATTTTAAAATTGATGAGGAATACCAAGTTCACCTGAAAAGGGTCTTTGAAAGGGACAAAGTGCTAAAGTGGTCTTCAAGGAGAGGAGGCCAAGGCAAGCATGAAAATTTGAAAATTTTTGGAAAGGTCCTTATATCATTCATCCAGTTAGAGGTAACAATGCTTTCTTTTTTCAAGAGCTGAATGGAGTAGAGGTATTCAGAGGTCCTGTCAATGCCAAGATGCTCAAACACTATTTTTGTCAAAAATCCTAGTTTGAAGCTTTTATTAATTGTACATAACATTGATTGATGAAAAATCAGAAAAACAAAAACACAAAAACATAAAAAAGAAGTAAAAGAGGGCAGGAAAAGAATATGTACAGCCCCATACCCAAAAAGAGTGTTGCTGAAAGTGTGAAAGCCTAAATGCCACTACTAGTTCAAAGGAAAGAGTCTTGTTCAGTCATCTAGCCTAATCATGACTAAACATTTAAGCTTGATTTGTCAGTAGATTAGATTAGGAAAATATTGTTGGTTCTAAATGCTCAAATCTGAACTGAAGAGAAAAGATAGGGATTCCTAACTAATAATAAATCACAACCCTCATATTTTCTAGTTTTGATTGTTCAAAAATAATTTCCGTGTGTAGCTTTTCCGAATGCCACAGCCCATGGAAAATCAGATTGCTCAATCCTGATTTGGTCATGTTTTCAATTTCATGTCAATATATTAGAGAAGAAAAGTTTGTCGAACAACTTAATCTTGAAAAATAAGTAGACCAGGTAGAGAATAAGAGAGTTCATTAGCCTAATCTGAACTCTTGGGAGTGATAAGAGTACAAGTAGATAGTTTTTGTTCTATGCTTTAAAAGAAAAAAGAATGTCAAGGGTTTTTCAGTCCAAGTGCACCAAAAGGAAGAATAAATGTTAGACAAAGTATGATGGGTAGGTAGAAATGAGGTGAAGAAATCATGTCTCTCATATTCTTAAGATCATAGCTTCAAGAGAAACATTAGCAAATGAAGGAAGAGAGATCTGCCAAATAGATAAGGCACTGGTCTTCAAAACCCAGAAATTTGAGCTCTAAGATCTTGGACACCTCCTGAAAAGGAGCTGCCCTCCCCAATTGGAGCCATTGTTATTCATCATTAATTTTATTATCTATAGATGACTAAATATCAGTTCTAGATTTCTAAAAAAAATATTCCTGAATATTGTGAGTTTTAGAAATCTCACTGCCTTCATTATCCTTATACCAAATTTTTCACTATTCTACTATCTTTCCATTCCATGGTTAACCTAACACTCCTAAAAGACCACTCATGGGCTTGTGTCACTCATCTATATCCTATTTTTCTACCTATAACCTCAATACTCTATTTTTCTTTTGCCCATCACCCCACTTCCCATCTAGGGTTACCAAACAACTTTTCCTTTCCATGTCCACCAGGTTCCTCAAGCATTGATGATTTCAAAACTATCTATGTAACCAAACTTTCAGTCAAAGACCAAGTCAAAGGATCCTCCCACTAGGTCATTAAGGTTTCATAGGTTGTAGGGTTTTCATTGATGTTTGAAGCTCTGATTTTCCTGTGCTAGAGATTGTTTCAAATATAAAAGAAGAGAAACACATGATTTCCCAAGAAGGAGCATAAAATATCCAAAGAGGTCTACTTTGTCAATCTCAATTTTTGCAAAAGGTAAATGTGCTTGGAATTTCTACAGGGATTTCAAGAGGTAAATCAGCAAAAGAAATTGATAGAGTAACTTATGAGTTCCTAAAGGAAGACAGGAAGCACTAGGTCTTGAGGAGAAATCAAGGTTTCTAAGCCTGATTTCATCAACAAATGCCAAGTAGAGATCCAATGCAGCAAAACACATGAAGGAGGGTCAAGCTCTCGTTTCTGTCATTTACACTCAGTGGTTAAAATATATAAAAACATGGTGTGTAAATGTCTAAGTTTATCAAAGTGAATCCAGCATTTTCAAAGATCTGAGGGGGAGAGCCACTTTAGGGTTTCATAACACCTGCTAAGTGAAAATATTCAAGGACATAGACCAACCAAAGAAAGTAAGCCTTGTGACTCAAACAAATCTGCAGAGAAAGGAGGTCAAGAGTATCAGTGGAAAAATTTTGAATTGTAAATTTAGGCACCTACAAATCAGAAGTGGGCTAGGGAGGTGAAAGGCATTGTTTAAAACTCATGATAGTAGCAAAAGAGTGATTGTCTCAAAGGTGTCAAAAGAAGATGTATCAAGCCTCAAAATAAAAAAGGTAAAATTTCACCATCTCAGCAACCTGCAGAGAAAACAGAGAAAAAATTATTAGAAAGAAAAAGGTAAGAAAGGCAGATTGAATGTTATGATGAAAAGCACAGGAAACTTTGAAAATATTACTATGTGCAGCCCTTCAGAACATAAAGTGGATACGTCAAACTCAAAGAGCAAAAGGAAAGGGTCATTTAATTTTTTTTTAGCCACCTACATCAAAAAAGGGTCAAAGGAGATATCAGTTAAAAGAAAGGGAGTAAAAGACATTAGCAAGGTGGGTTCTAAAAGTTTGATTTATTTTCCTAGGCTATAAAGGACCATTTTTTCTCTACATAACTCATTGTGCACTTGCATAGGTTATTTTAGCATCAAGAGAGAAAACTGTGAGTTTTTGGTCAAAGCTAGGCAAGTCCATCCGGCTCTACGAGTTCAGGTCGGCGCTACGCGTTTAGGGTCAGGTGTTGCGCATTTAGAGGAATTCCGTATGCAAAATTTCACTGTGTTGCGCGTTCAGAGGCACACGATGCGCATTCATAGGTGCACTGCGTGTTCACCCAAGAAGCCCGACAAGCCCATGCAGAGGCATTCCGGTAGGCGCTACGCGTTGGGCAGGGCAGCGCGGCAGGCCCAAAAAGCATGCAGGCATTGTGCGTTCACAGCCCGACATGGCCGAATCTAGGTTTAGGCACTGCTCTTTTGCCTGAAGCTCCTCCTTCACCTGCAAACACCAAAAAACCTCAAAAAATACCTCCAAGCTGCCATCAAAGGGTTTTCAAGAGCACTTTTAAAACTGGTAGGTGGATGTCATGCTTTTTCCTCCAATGAATTTTGATGGTTTTATGTTAAGAAGAAATTGAACAAACCCTAAGGAGTGAAAACCCTAAATCTTCTTGCTAAAAACCCTGTTTAAACCTCCATCATCTACAAACAAGAAGATATCAGTCAAGTAGGGTATGAAGTAGTGTGGTTGCAGTGATTTGAAGTTGACCATCCATCAAAGCCTAAAACGCTCTGTCATACACTCACACCTTCATTTATCCCTCTCACTCACTTGCAAAGGTTGCCTTTCACCATCATTCCAATTCACTTCTCATATCAAATTTCACAAGCAGAGCTAGGGTTTGTTTCAAAACAACAGTAATCAAAATGTCGGGAGAAGGAGGAAATGGTAGTGGTGAAGAAGGCCAAGTGCCTAGGAGACAGAAACATAGAGGTGGGAAAGTTAATAGGTTTGAACCCCAGGACACTATGGAGCTTAATGCCTCTCTTATGATTGTCGCGTGTTTCCAAAATGTAGGGTGTTTTCATTTTGTGAAAAATTCCAACAAGTATAAAGTCACCTTGAGCTCACTAGGTTATTTATCCTCAACCTACATGAGAAATAGGTAAATCTTGTAGGGGTAAACTTTGAGCTGTCGTCAGATACCATTTCTATTGCCACTGGAATACCTAATGTTGGTGAAAAATCGTTCAAAATAGTAAATTTAGATATAAGCTGCTATGAGCCATTTCTTAAACTCGGATACAAAGAAGATTGCAAATCTATTTTCCCTTTTTCACATTTGTTGGAGAGTATGATCCCTTGATGAGGGTCATCATGAAATATTTTACATGTGAGGAAAGGTACTCTAGAATTTATTCCTACCACATAAGATTTCTCATGCACTTCACTAGGGTTAAGATGTTTCATTTGTTGTGCTATCTCTACATGAGTATTGACAAGATGTCCTTCATTGTACAAAGGAGAAACTACTCCCAGCAAATGCAAAGTTTGTTTCATCACTCTTTAATCAGGATGGTTGTGCTACATCAGTTGGAACAAAAAGGTATCCCATGGGAAGTGTTCATTTCCCATGAAGTGTTCATGAACCCACAACCCCATCCTCAGCAAAAATTTCCCTAATCATCTCATCCTCCTCCCCCTACTCCCCCATCATCCTCTACTGATCATGCTTCACCATCTACCCATATACCCTCACCTCAAGAAAAACCCTCCTTCCTCACCTTCTCCCAATGCATCAGATCAAGAGGAAAGTGGCTCTAAACAAGCAAGTGACCATGAAGGAGATTGTTTTGACCAATCAAGCAATAAGGATGAAACAAGCAGTAATGAGGAAAGTGCATAGGCAGAGGTCAACAATGGAGCAGAAGACATGGAGGTAGATGACAATGAAGATGAGGAAAATGATGAAGAAAGCAGCTAAGAAAATAATGATTATGTTGGAAACAACCCACAAGTTAGTGAAGAGGCAGATATCAGTGAAGAAGAAGAAATGGAGGCAGATATCAGTGAAACAAATCTCAGTGAGGCTGATAATGACAGTGACAGTCATGACAACATTCATAATGGCCATAAAGACAATGAAGACATTGAAACCCACAGTGGAAATCATGATGATGATGGCAGTGAAACTAAGAGCCACAATGACAATGAAAACAGTGAGGCTCCTAGTAGTGATAAGGGCTGTGATGATGTTGGAAACAAAGAGGACAGTGATGAAGCATAAAACATGGTAACTAGTAGCAATAATGATGCTAATGACAACAGTGACACTAAAGACCAAAAATTCAGTGAAGCTGATGATAACAGTAGCAGTGAAGGTAATGAAGAGGAGGACATGGAGACAAATGACAGCAGCCATAAAAGCCATGAGGATAGTAAGGCTATCACTGATAATGACATTCAAGATGGAAACCATGATGAAGACACCAAAATGAGCACAATTGAAATTCTTCCAGTGACATACCAAAGAGGAGAAAGACATGCGTTTGCTACCTCTAACAGGCAAGGGGCCATGCCTTCCACATCAAAAAAGAATCTTGACAAAGGAAATAAGAAGGCCACTGTTGGAGATACGAGAGAAAATCATCGAACTAAACAAGAGTGCCAATTCATTGACCTTGACAGTGAAAATGAAGATGAGGAGAGGGTCACTCGCATACTGCTCCAGAGCAAAGATGCAGAGATCAGAGACCTGCAAAGAAAGCTTCACATGGCAAAGTATATCATTGATTATTATAAGGATGAACACAAGCATCTGAAGGAGACACAAAGAGACATTGGCCTACAGAAAAAGATGGCCAAGCACTATGCATTTAGAAATCAAATTGCAAGGGCCAAGCTCAAAGGAGCCCTTGCCGAAATTCAAGCACTCAAAGAGGAAAAGGGCCAAGAAAACCTTGACATCTTAGTTTATGCTTCCCTACAGGCATACAAAATCCCATGAGGAAGGTAATTGCAAATTTTGGGAACTTTTTGGAAATTTTTGGTTTTTGCTGATTTGAAGGGCTGAAAGCATAGCACCCTTTGCATTACGATTTTCCTACAAGCATCCTTAGGAGGAAAATTTTACATTTTTGGAATACTCAGCTCAATTAAATCATTCTCACCAAATTTCAGATCATTTGGAGCATTTTTTATCCCTCAAAAGGCCCAAAAACATGCCAATTTTCACCTTTCTACCATGTTTTCATGGTTGGCGCTGCGCTTTTAGCAGCCTTGGGAGATTTGCTTTTTGAATAGGTTATTGGAGCCCAATTAGAAAACCAAGGGAATTTTTGGAAAGTAGACTCAACAGGCTTTCCAATGAGCCATCACGGAGCCCATTCTGACATAAAGAAGGCATTAAAATATTGGCGGAAAAATGACCCATTTTTCGTGTGCAGGCGCTGTGCTTTTGGCCTGGAAATGCATCCTTAAATCTCAGTGCTGCGTCGTGTCAATCAAAAAGTCAACAAAGTATGCTAGGAAATATTTTGGAGGCTTTGGGGAGCCTAAATGTCAATTTTTTGGCCAAAAAGGGTCGAGACTATATTTTGCATCAAATATTTTGTGCCTTGGGCCTTGCAAGGTCCCAAAGGACAAAAGTGAAATTTATGATTAACTAATGGGCTTCTAGGGACCTAATTAAGGTTTTTTTTTTCCTTGCTTGTTAAATACAACATTGAGACCTCATTATGTTGGTTTGTTGTTGGTTAGACACTTATTGAGAGTAATACATAGATTTGAAGATTGAAGACAAATTGGCTCTGATTTTGTGAATGGCTTGGATTGTTTAACATTGGAGAAGGCTAGCTTGCAAGATCCCTGAGAATTTTCAAATGGTGATGTGTTCCTATTTAGTTCGTGTTTTCTTGTATTATCATTTTTTTCATCCTTGTATTGCAGTGGGACAAAAGTTTTAGACTAAGAAATGTTGTTTAGAAGTACCTTAGTTTTGTTTATCCTTCACTGCTTCTATGTTTTCTTCTGCTAGGTCAGTTTAGATCATTCTTAGTTGCTCTCTTCACCCACTTATGCTTGTTTATCTTATGAATGATTCAATACAGTAGATATCAAAGATTTTTTATGGTTAGCCCTGCTTGTTTAATGTTACTTAAACATTAATCTTAAGATATTTCTTTGAAGTATCACTGATTAGTTTTAGCCAAAGAGGTTTATGTTTTGATCATGCCCTTTGTCCATTCTTGAAAGGTTTCTTTGGAGGTCTTTATAGCTATAATCAATGTTTTTTAGCAGTTCCCTCTTCTTTGGTCTATGTTATATGTCTATCTTAAATGTTTTCTAATCTTGAAGGTGAAATCACTAGAAGTTATACAAGTTTCTTGCCTTTTGTAGTTCATTGTATTGTTTATATTAAATGCTTATTTGCTTGAGTTTAATCAAAGAGTTATTGGTTTGCCCTGTCTTATGATAACTTCTTTATTCTGAGTAGTGTTAAAGACCCTTCTTGTTTAAAAGTATTTGTTTAAGGATTCTTAACTGCCCTTTTTCACCTACTGTGTTCACAAATTTAATGTTCATTTCATCTCACACCAACCTTGAAGATTCATTTGACCATGTTAGATTTTCCCTGTGATGCACCCTGATTCATTATTGAAATATCCATAAAATTTTGTAGACTCCATAGCCCAATTACTTTAAAATCTCTCACTCCATCTATTCTACTTAAATCACTTACCCAACCCAAACAAGCAAACAAACCCAAACTTAACAACTAGCCTAAAATCAAACCCTAAAAACAATCAAAATCACATCCTTTACATATTTATAGAGAGAGCCCTCTTTGAGTCCAGGAAGGCTAGGTCCTAGGACTCCAAAGATTGGTTTGATGTTACCCTTGTTCATTTTTTCATTTCCAATCTACCAAATTACGGGGACCTAACAGGATGGATTTGGACATTGAGAATTACATAATTTTCCTAAAGCAATGCTACAAAGATGCTCCTACACACATTTTTCCCTTCAGACAATTGCTTGATAGGCATGATCCTTTAATGAAGATTATCATGAAGTACTTTACATATGAAGGGAGGTTTTCAAGACTATATCAGTATCACATATGGCTATTGATGCATTTCACAACAACCAAACCCCTCAACCTACTTCACTACTTATGCAAATGCCTTGTCAAGATGACAGAGAAGGTACAAAGAAAGGGAAATATCACAAAGAAAACCGATTTCACCATGGCTTGGTAAAATTCATTGTTTTACATCACCTTTGACATATCAACCTACCTTTGGAGGCATTCATGCAATCAACTTCTCTTTTTCCTGCTACTATTCAACCTAGCAGTGAAAGTACACCAGGGGCACCACCAAGGCCACAAGAGGTTGGATCTTCAAGCAAACCATTAGTGACAAAAACCTATAGCAGAGGGAAAATATTAGTGTTTTCTCCTAACAGTGTGGAAATATTTCAACCTAGTATTGTTAAAGAAGGAACATCAGGACACCAGCATGATGCACCCTTGCATGAGGAAGAAAAAGTTCCTTTTGATGATGTCATGGATGAGATACCTGAGCATGAGGAAAACAATTCAGCTGAGCAAATAATCAAGGAACAAGAAGCAGAATAAGAGAGCTCAATGACAGTCTTTCAAAAGAAAACTTCATGATAGAATTTTTACAATAGGAGAACATGCAACTTAAGGTAAATCAAATTTTTCTCAGTAAACCTAAGGTAGATTTGGTGGTAGAGCATGATAAGGGTAAGGCAATCATAGATGTTGATAAACTTGAAGAAAATGAGGTTTAGATGACGCCAAGGAGGCCAAATACAAGAGGACTAGCAAGGCAGAAAGAGCAGGGAAGTGAGTCATCTTATCCCCTAGGTCAACAAGTCTTTGATGACATGATTGCAGCTGAGATTGAACAATATAAAGAGTTTTGTCTTGGCAGTGTTAATACATGGCAAGGAATTACCTCACCAGGAACCAGATTTGCAAAATTAGGGTAAGGAATTTGAAAAAGAAGATAAAGAAAACCCTAATCAAGATAAAGAAGAGAGACAACCTTGTATTTGTTTCTGATGCATCATTGATTTCCTAATCCATCATTAAAGAATTCAAAGGAAATAAGTTATGGAAATTTTGAGAAATTTTGGTAAATTTTGAGTTATTTCGCAATTTTGGAAATTAATGGTGCAGATAAGCGCAGCAAGCTCACGCTTCTCTTCTTCTCAGAGCCTTCAAATGAGTAAAAAATTTCATGGATGGATAGGCATTGATGATTACATCTCAAGTGTATACTTTTTTTTCCATGCCAACTCACCATTTTGAAGAAAAATTCAATAAACAAGTAAAAAAGCATATTTCTGCCACCTTTTTAGCCCCCTCGTTGTGCTTCTCGAGTAACTGTGGGAGAATGAGTTTTTAGATTCCATGGTGATGGATTTTGCAGGTTTAAATGTTCAAATGGATAATATACATCTTGAGTTATCTTCAGCAGCCTTCAAGTCAACTCAAATATTAAGAAAATCCCCTCAAAAATTCCTTCAAAGTAGCACGTTGCGCTTCTGAGAAAGCATGTTGTGCTTCTATCAGCAAGTCAAATTTTTTAGTTTTATCAGTCAAGGTCAACTTTTCATGATGTAATTTGTCTTATTGGGTTTTCACATGATGTAATTAATTGTAATGGATCTGGTAAATGTCAAATTGATGTAAATTCATAGTCGTTAATGCTTGTAAAAGTCAGTGAAAGGCTAAATAGGGAGTTAGTTCTTAACCTCCCTATTTTTAGGTTTGGTTAAAGAGATTAGTGTGATCGGTTCCTATCATGATAGATTCTACCCCTAAGAGGGGGGAATGTAGTTTGTGATATACATGTTGTTTTTTTGAAGCCAGATTCAAGGTTGGACGTCATTTAATCAAAGGCTCGGAGCTAGTGTACATTATATTTTTGCAAAAATATAAAGACAAGTGCAACTATTATCTTAGGATTCTTGTGGTATGCTTTAGTAATGGTGTTTTTCCTCTGTTATTTCATTATATTGAATATTTTTTTCTCCTTATTACCATTATATTTCTTTCATGTGATTGTCTCGTGGAGTTTAAACAAACTTCATAGTTTCTATGTTCTGTTTTTATGAGATTTTCATGTTTTTGTCTCATTTATTCTGATAAATGAACTCATGATCTCATGCTCACTTTGAAACTTCTCTATTTCAACCCTATACCACAATGACAACTCAAATGTGTTACTGAAACATACCTACCTTGCCCCATTGTATCCTTGCAACTGAATCATTTGAAACCCTGACCTAGTTCCGTAGACCTTTGAGTCTGATCCAGAAAACCCTAGGTGAGCTAAATACCTATCCTCACTTCATTGGTTGTGAGATTGCAGAGAGATCCCTCTCTGATTTGGTAGGGCTAGTGATGCAGGGGGATTAGACACTAGCCAGCAATGTAGGAGGTTTTGTCCACATGTTGTGGCTAGGAGGGTTCGAAATCATTTGAATTGTAACAGCTAGGTGTCAATACCTCAGTTTCCTGTTGCATTTAGATCAGTTAGGATTAGTAGAAGTTGAATAGTTAGGTTCAATCCATCTGTCATGTTTCTGTTATTCGAATAAATGGTAATTAGGCTTTTGGTTTACTAAAAACAGTCCTCACAGAGGAACCGAAGAGGCACATAATGAAGTATATAAATTGTATTCCCCGAATGCATAAGGGGAGGAGGTTTCTGCAATAAAATCTGTGTTAAACAATTGCTCCCGGTTGAATAAATTCGCGCTCGTTGGCTATCAAATTGTCTTGGATCGATTTTGTGAGGGAATTTGTTTAATTGTGAGGTGATTGAACATTGTCCTATATATAATTGTTGAATTGAGTTGTTGTGCAATCTCCACGTCTCTCTGTTCATTGTTTCCCTTGAATTGTTTGAACAGCGGAGCTCTGTGTGCGATCGTGGCCGTCGAACTCTGTTTAATGGTAGTGAAAATTCTGCCTAAAGAGAATTACACTTGTTTTGTTGTTAATTGGAAATCCTGCCCATAGTTAGACCCTGAGTTATTGAATCAAAGGATAGAGTAACCCCGAATCAACTTTGGTCAATCACTGTTCCAAAGTCGAGAGTGGATTTTCGAAACCAAACCGCCATATCGCACTTCTTTTGTGGAGTAAGCGGTATTTTCCTTTTGGGAGCAATTCCATAGAGCAGCCGACACGTGGCCTAAGGCAAGACCCCCAAAACCACCTTTTTGCACGCCATCGCACATTAAAGTTAGACTGAGGAGGCAGTGCGATATCGACGAACGCCGTCGATCTAGAGGGAAGCCCATCGAATGGTGGTCGCATTCGAAAGTAGCACGAAGGATAATCCAAGGTATGGTATATGTATTTAATTGAATTACGTCTATTGTATGTGTGGGCCTGGAGTATATTAAAGTGTTTCTTTGCAAATATTTTCGGGTTATTAATATAAGTCGGAAGGATTAAGGTTGTAAGGTATGAGGAGGCAGACATAGGACTGTCACAAAGTTATACTGTGGAGAATTAAAGTCCAGAAATATATTTAAATTTTCCAAGTTTGCTGAATATATTTATTTGTCAATTTCTTCGAAATTGATAAATAAAATTATGAGAAATAGAGGGAGACTACGTGGCACCTACTGAGTTAAGACAAGGGAATGCTGACAGAGCTACAATTATAGACCAGTTCTTTGTAAGGGGTCGACTTTCAGTTTTGTTGCCGTCAATTGTGGTATCAAAGCATGTTTTTGAGTTGTTTTTGCAGAGAATTAACATGGCAATCCGAGTTGGTAGAGGTGTTGGCAGAAGGAGACCCGTTTCCAATGTAGAAGTGTTGGAGACCTTGTAGAGGGTCCAAGCCAGAATGGATGCCATAGAGCGAAGACAGCCTCAAGATCCTGAAGACATCAATGAACCTGAATTAGAAGAAGCTGGAGAAATGGCTGAGATTCCTCCTGACATGAGGCTCCTCAAAACTGTTCTAGGGTCTGCGGTTAAGCCCAAGATTGAAGTGTCGAGTTTTGCAAGAGGACTGAATCCATAGGAGCTGGTGGACTGGATTAATGAAATGAAAAAGTGCTTTGACTATGAAGAAATGAGCGAGGATAAGAAGGTCAAGTTTGCAGTAACAAAGCTGAAGGGACATGCTGCACTTTGGTGGGATGGAGTGCAGGCAGAAAGGAGGAGAGTTGGCAAGCAGCCTATCAAAAGCTAGACCAGAATGATGGCTAAATTAAAAGGTAAATTCATGCCCAATGATAATTAGCTGACATTGTTTAGGCAAATGCAAACCCTGAGACAGAGGTTGCTGACAGTAAAGGAATACACAGAAGAATTTTATAGAGTAAGCATAAGAGCTGGGCAATTTCAAGACACACCAAAGAAGACTTCCAGATATGTGAATGGTCTCAAGCTGGAGATCCAAGATGAGATTGGTCTTCTGTCTCCTAAGACAGTTGAAGAGGCCTATTAGATGGCCTTGAAAGCAGAGGAGAAACTCCTGAGGAAGCAGTCTGCCAAAAAGAGAGGTACTTTCCGTCGAAAGGGAAGTCAGGGTGGTAGAGGAAAGCCTACTACACCCAGGGATGGAGCTAACAGTAGCTCACCTCAGAACTCATCTACAGAGGGTGATGCAAGAGGCATAAGGGGTTCTTATAGAGGAAGAGGAGGCAGAGGCAGAGGTAGAGAATTGAGGTGCTATAGATGTCAGCAAGTGGGACATAAGCACTATGAGTGCCCAGAGAATGTGGGTGTTGTTCCAAGAAATGTTGTTGTTTCCCAGGCTGGAGAAGAGGCAGCAATTGAAGAAGAAATCCTACCAGAGAGGGGAGATTCCTTGGTGGTTAATAAGGTCCTGTTGAAGCAAACCAAAGAGGTCACTGAGCCTGCACAAAGGAAGACTTTGTTTAGGAGAATATGCAAAGTCCAGGGGAAATGCTGCCAACTAGTCATTAATAGTGGCAGCACAGACAATTTGGTTTCCACTGAGGTGATAGAGAAGTTGAAGCTGAAG
This sequence comes from Pinus albicaulis, assembly GCA_034641835.2. Lineage (NCBI taxonomy): Eukaryota > Viridiplantae > Streptophyta > Pinopsida > Pinales > Pinaceae > Pinus > Pinus albicaulis. The sequence continues at coordinate 242,226,325 of CM076577.1, forward strand.
ACAAGGGAGCATCCAACTCCCTATAGGGTGTCCTGGCTGCATAAAGGGCACCAGTTGATAGTAAAAGAACAGTGTGAGATAGAGCTGCAAATGGGCAACTACAAAGACAAAGTCCTGTGTGATGTGATGCCCATGGATGTGTGTCACATACTGTTGGGTATACCTTGGCAGTTTGACAGAGCAGCGGTGCATGATGGAAAGAAGAAAACTTACAAGTTCTTCAAGGATGGGGTACATCATACATTAATACCCATGGAAGAAGGAGAGCCATCAAGCAGAGTGGTTGATCCAAAGACCTTGTTGCTGAGCATGAAGGAATACTGTCAGAATGAAGAATGGAAAGTGATTTTGCTTTGGTTCAAACCTAAAAATAAGTTCTTATTACAAAGATTTTAATTTTTTAGAATGAAAATCAAGAGATGTTAGACAAATTATTATTACATTTCATTGTTTGTAGGATGGATTTACACATTAAGAAAATTTGCTACTGTGAAGAATTAGCCATGGATGAATTTTATCTCTGGTTCAAATATATGAACAAAGACCCTCACCAGGAATATGACTCCAGGAAAATGAGGAAATCGGAGACAGAAATCCCACAGGGAATTGAACAGACGAAGAGTTGATGAAAGAACCCAAGTCTCACACATTGTTGACCAAAAAGCCATTTCGAGAGGTCATATATAATTCAAAACAATCAATAAGACCAACGATGGGGATCAATTTAACTGCCCAAGATTGAAGATTTAATACAGATTGTTTGAGTGGTGCCAAATATTTTTCAAAGATAGATTTAAAAAGTGGATATCATTAGATCAGAATAAGAGAGGGTGATGAGTGGAAAACTGCCTTTAAAACAAATGAAGGACTATATGAATGGATGGTCATGCCTTTTGGGTTGTCAAATGCACCTAACACTTTTATGAGACTTATGAATGAAGTATTGAAGGAATTCATTGGTAAATTTGTGATAGTGTGATATATTAGTTTTCAACAAAACTAAAGAATAACATTTAAGGCATCTTAATTGTGTCTTGAAGAAGTTGCACCAAGAGAAACTAATGATAAACTTAAAGAAATGCTCATTCATGAAAGAAGAGTTGGTGTATTTGGGCTTTGTTGTTTCTGTAGAAGGATTGAATATGGACCCAGAAAAGGTTAAGGCAATTGTGGAGTGGCCTTCACCCAGAAATGTTTTTGAGGGGAGAAGTTTCCATGGACTTGCTAGTTTTTACAGGAAGTTTATAAGAAACTTCAGTAGGATTAATGCACCCATCATCGAGACAATAAAAAGGAGAAAATATCCATTTAAATGGACTGTTGAAGAAAAAAGAAGCTTTAAACTTTTGAAGCAAAAGATAACTGAAAAACCTGTTTTGATTTTTCCTGATTTTGCCAAACCATTTCAAGTGAAGTGTGATGCCAGTGAAGAGGCCATTGGAGCTGTGCTGAGTCAGGATGATAGGCCTGTAGCCTACTTCAGTGAGAAGTTGAATGACACCAGAAGGAAGTATTCCTCTTATGAGAAGGAATTCTATGCAATTGTTCAGACATTGAAAAAGTGGAGGCATTATTTGATGTCCAAAGAATTTGTATTATATTATGATAATCATGCTTTGCAGTATATTGTACAGCAGCCCAAGTTGAATCATAAGCATGCCAAATGGGTTGAGTATCTCCAAGGTTTTAACTTAGTTTTGAAACACATAAGTGGCCAAGCAAATAAAGTAGCTGATGCTTTGAGTAGTAGGCACATGCTTGTTCAGGAAACCAATTTTGAAGTTGCAGGATTTGATTTTCTCAAAGAATTGTATGAAACGGATACAGATTTTAAGGAAGCATTTGAGGCATGTTGTAACCCTGTTCTAACAGATAGAAGCCAGTGGCTGGATTATTTTTTGCGGGGAGAAACACTATTGGGGAAAACTATTTGTGTGTACAAAATATTCCATGAGAGAAGATCAAATCGAAGCATAGTGGTGGACTTGGTGGACTTGGACACTGATCTTGATGTGATAAAACTCATGGCTTGGTGAGTCACTTCCATGTTGGATAGAATGATGGACAAGTTTGTGAAACATTGCAAAATCTGTCAATATGCCAAAGGAAGGAGCCAAAATACAGGATTTTATACTCCCTTGCCTATTCTAGACAGGCCTTGGGACATGGTGAGTATGGATTTTGTTCTAGGATTGCCCAAGACTTAGAGAGGTAATGATACAGTATTTTCTGTAGTGGACAGATTTTCCAAAATGGCACATTTTATTCCATGTTACAAAACTAGTGATGCCACCCATGTTGCTAACTTGTTTTTCAAGGAACTTGTTAGGTTGCATGGGTTGCCCAAGAGTATTGTTTCAGACAGAGAAACCAGATTTGTGGGCCATTTTTGGAGGATGTTGTGGAAGAAACTTGGTACCAAACTAATTTTTAGCTCAACTTACCATCCTCGGACTAATGGAAAAACTGAGGTGGTGAATAGGAGTCTGGGAAATTTGTTGAGGAGTCTTGCAGGGGAGCATCCCAAGCAGTGGGATCATATTTTGCCTCAGGCAGAATATGCATATAATGAATCACCAAACTGAAGCACAGGGAAGATTCCATTCCATATTGTTTATGGAATTCACCCCAGAGGAATATCAGTGTTAAGAAATATGGGAAAGGCAGAACTAAGGAGTGCTGATGGTGAGGAATTTGCTTCAGAGATCCAAGCCATACATGAACAAGTTAAACAACGGCTACAAGGCAGCAAGGTCGGATATAAGGGCACGAGCGGTTTTGAGCGGGAAAGAAAGTCCATTTTTGAAGTAGGAGATGCGGTTTTGGCACACTTGAGAAAGGAGAAGATTCCCAAAGAAGCGGTACTTATAAACTAAAGTTCAAAAAAAATCAGGCCATGCAAGATACTTAAATTTTTCTACAAAACTGTGAGATTGAATTTCCTCGATGTTGGAATATCTCCATTAATAATATTTAACGGAGTTGCACTAATAAGCCCCTCGAAGATGATGGTGCAGAAGAAAGATCAACCGAAAAGGAACAGATTGAGTGGGAAAAGCAGCTACCTCCAGCGCAACCATTGCAACCAGAGAAGATATTGGACAAAAGAGTGTTCAGGAAGACCAGAGGACAAGAGTAATTTCAGTACTTAATCAAATGGAAGGACCAGCCAGAAGAAGATGCCACTTGGATGACTGAAGGAATGTTGCAGAAGATAGGCAGATCAGTGGAAGAGCTCATGGATAGGAGTCCATGAAGAAAATTTCCCTCGGGAGTCTGATGCAGGGGCATTAGACACTAGCCAACAATGTAGGAGGTTTTTTCCACATGTTGTGGCTACAGGAGGTTAAAACCATTTGGAGCTGTAACATCTGGGTGGCTCAATATCACTTTGCACCTGTTGCATTTTAGATCGGTTAGGATTGGTATAATTCGAATAGTTGGATTTTCAGTCCATCATCATGTTTTATATTATTCGAATAATGGTATTAGGCTTGCAGTTTCTTAAACGATCTCCATGCACAGAGGAACGAAGAGGCACATAATGATGTATATAAATTGTATTCCCTGAATGCATAAGGGAGCAGATTTCTGCAATAAAATATGTGTGTTAAACAATTGCTCCCGGTTGAATAAATTCGTGCTCGTTGGCTATCAAATTGTCTTGGATCGATTTTGTGAGGGAATTTGTTTAATTTTGAGGCAATTGAATACTGTCCTATATATAATTTCTGAATTGAGTTGTTGTGCAATCTCCACATCTCTTTGTTCATTGTTTCCCTTGAATTGTTTGAACAATTGAAAATCCCACTCGTAGCGGAGGTCTATGTGCAATCGTGGCCGTCGAACTCTGTTTAATGGTAGTGAAAATTCCGCCTAAAGACAATTACACTTGGTTTTTTGTTAATTGGAAATCCTGCTCGTAGTTAGACCCTGAGTTATTGAATCAAAGGAAAGAGTAACCCCGAATCAACTTTGTTCAATCATTGTTCCAAAGCCGAGAGTGGATTTGTGAAACCAAACCGCCATATTGCACCGCTTTTGTGGAGTAAGCGATATTTTCCATTTGGGAGTGATTCCATAGAGCAGATGACACGTGGCCTAAGGCGGGACCCCCAAAACCGCCTTTTCGCGTGCCATCGCACATTAAAGTTCGACTGAGGAGGTAGTGCGATATCGACGAACGTCGTCGATCTGGAGGGAAGCCCATCAAACGGTGGTCGCATTCAGAAGCAGCACGAAGGATAATCCAAGGTATGGTATATGTATTTAATTGAATTCCGCCAATTGTATGTGTGGGCCCGGAGTATATTAAAGTGTTTCTTTGCAAAGATTGTCGGGTTATTAATATAAGTCGGAAGGATTAAGGTTGTAAGGTATGAGGAGGCGGACATAGGACTGTCGCAAAGTTATAATGTGGAGAATTAAAGTCTAGAAATATATTTAAATTTTCCAAGTTTGCTTAATATATTTATTTGTCAATTTCTTCGAAATTGATAAATAAAATTACGAGAAATAGAGGGAGACTACGTGGCACCTACTGAGTTATGGCAAGGGAATGCTGACAGAGCTACAATTGTAGACCAGTTCTCCGTAAGGGGTCGACTTTCAGTTTTGTTGCTGTCAGCTAGCTACCAAATCCAAAGTGGTATGAGGTTACCTCCTTCGGTCTCCTTTCTCAGCCTTGGGACACTGTGGAGGATAACATGTACCAACAAGGAAAAAGGTATCATATCAAGAAAGAGGCACATAAGTGTAAGAGAAGATGCAACAAGTGAGGACACTTAATTGGATACCTTTGATAATTGGATTGGAAGTTTTGATAAACTTTCCAGCACAACAATTAAATCAATACTACATAAGAAGAAGAAGAGGGCTAAGAAGATTATATTTCTTGAATAATCTAATAAGGAAAACCTCCTACTTTTAATGGTGAAGTTAGAAAGAATGAGGAGGTTGAAGCATGGTTTATGGGCCTAAGGAAATATTTTAATGTTCATGATTTCTCTTGAAATATGAAGGCACAAGTAGTCATATTTTATTTGATATGAAAGAATGACATCTAGTGGGAGGACCTCAAGAATGTTAAGGGAATTCGAGAGAAAAAATTGACCTAGAGTAATTTTGAGAGATACTTCAAGGATACAAACATATCTAAATGGTATTATAATGGGAAAATAAAATAATTCCATGAGCATAAGTTGGGACAACTTACTATGGAATTTTATACCAATAGGTTCACATAATTGTTGAGATATGTGCCTTACATCAAAGATGAAAGGATAGAAAACTAGCACTTCCTAAATAAACTACCACAATCCTACTGGGAAAAAAGAGAATTTGATGAACTAAAGATGCAAGAGGATTCCATCTAGGAGGAAAAATAATGTTATGATTAGTCTAAGCATAATATTGAATTCTGGACATAATGGAAACAAAATAAATGACCAATTTCTAAAAGAAGGGATCAAGATCCTCTCACTACATGAAAGCTAGACAAAGTGTCAAGTTTAGCATACCCACCAAAAATTAGTTCCAATAGAACTTTCCCACTCCAAGTGGGAATAAATTGATTCAGATAGCAAAGGAAGAGGCCAAGGAACCAAGGAAGAAGTCATTGAATTGTTGGGGGTGTAGGGAAGAACAACTATTATGATATTTTCCCCACTAACAACAAGACAAAATAAGGGTGTACAATGTCCAAGAGGGTATGACAATCAACCATGTGGCCCAAGAGTGTACCCTAGATTTATGCAATTGTAGAAAAGAGGAAAGCGGACCACCAATCCTTATTGGTGGAAATGGAAGGTACACTCACAAATAAACCTATTTAATTTTCAATTGAGTCAAGTTCTAACCATATTTATGTTACTCGACAAGTCATGGAAACCTATTTTTTACACAAGAAAAAACATGCCAAATCATGGCTAGCTTAGTTGGCCACCTGAGTAAATAGGAAGGTGACTAATTATGTTGAATCATGCCAGTTTGTGTTATGTGGCCTACTTACCAAAGCCACATTAAATATCTTTCCCTTAGGGTCTTATGAACTACAAATTGGCATGGAATAAATGAAGGAACATAGGGAAAATTTGGATTGTTATAACAAAAAAATGGAAATGCAAGTACAATGAAGGAGAATAAAGGCTATTGTAAGGAGTGAAAAATCCTATCTCCATGGGGAATATTTCAGCTCTTCAATTAAAGAAATATAATATAAAGGGATGCCCCATATACACTATTCAAGTGACCAATTCAACTAAGTATAATAATTTAAGAATTGAATATCATCCAATGTTGCAGGAACACAATGATGTACTTCCTAAGAGATGTCATTAACTATTTCCTAATAGGGACATTGATTTCTCAATAGAGCTCACTCTAGGAGTAGTGCCTATATGGAGCTGAAGATATAGTTGAAATAAATGTTGGATGAAGGATACATTAGACCTAATATGTATCCCTCGGGAGCTTCAATAGTATTTTTGAAGAAAAACAATTGTAACCTTGGGTTGGGTATTGATTATAGATAGATGTCCATGGAAAATATTAGAAAAAAGTATCCATTTCCTATGATCAATTATCTATTTGACCAACTAAGAGAAACCATCATGTATTTGAAGATATATTTGAGGTCCAAGTATCATCAAGTCTAGATCAAGAATGAGGATATTCACAAGACTGCATTCAAGACTAGATATGACCATTATGAATTCATAAGGGTGTCATTTGAGTTGAAAAATGAATTTATGTGTCCCATGAATAATGGTATCAGCAAATACTTGGATAAGGTATTTGCTAGAATTTATTGATGACATATTAACGTATTAAAATACCTAATATGAGCACAAAGAACACCTCAATTCCATACTACAAGTTCTACAGGAGCATTAGCTATATGCTAACCTTAGTAAAGGTGATCCTTCCACTCGCAAGTGCACTAATTGGGTCATGTTATCTCTAAAGAAGGATTGGTAGTTGATCCTGAAAAGATAAAGGCCACACTTGAGTGGCCTACTCCCAAGAATGTAATATAAGTTTGACCTTTTGTGGGTTGGAAAGATATTACAAGAGATTCATTCAAGGGTTCTCAAAGGTTAGGCACACAATTATAGCATTGAAAAATAAGGGTGTGAGATTTCATTGGACCTCAAAGTGCAGAACAATATTTGAATAATTGAAGCACCTTATCACACATGCCCCTATTTTGAAGATTGCAAACCCAAATAAATATTGCTTGCAAAGAGGGACTCCATCGACTTCTCATGCAATCTGAAAATGTGATCACTTATGAATCCAGGAAATTAAACAACCATGAAAGAAACTATGTAACACATGATTTAGTGCTTGTAGCCAATGTGCATGCCTTAAAAATTTGGAGAGACTACTTACTTGGGAGAAAGTTCATATTCATAACAAATCATAGTAGGTTGAAGTATTTGTTTGATCAACCCTAATTAAATGCCAAAAAAATTTATATGGATGGCCCTTTTATTAATTTGATTTTGAAATCAAGCACATTAAAGGCAAAGAAAATTGAGTGGTTGATGCAATCAACAGAAGTATGCAACTAATAAACATGACATCCATAAGAACATTTGAGGCAAACATCAGAGCAAGAATCAAATAAGCATTACAGGAAGATGAACACTTCCAACATATAAGTGCATTCTTGCAAGAAGAGCCCAAATAGCCAATGGGAGAAAATTATCAGCGAACCAAGGCTAGATTATTGTTGTTCAGTGATAGGTTGTATATACCCAACATGGCTAAATAAAAAAATCTCATAACGGATGAGTTTCACAGAAGATCACATGAAATACATCCTAGATATCAAAAGGTGATAGTAGCTACTAGGAAATTGTGTTATTGGCCATGGACGAAGAAATAAATTGTTGAATTTATTGTCAAATGTTTACTAGAATGAAACATATTAAAGTGGAATGAAAGCACCTCATATGATTTTTGCAACCAATACCAATTCCATAATGGAAGTGGAAAGTCATATCAATGGAATTCATCATTGGATTACCAAGAAACCCCAAGTAACATGATGCAATCATGGTGGTAATAGATAAGTTGAGAAAGACAACTCACTTTATATTTTTAAAGTCTATGTATAAGTTAATTGATATTGCCCATATTTTCATGAAGGATATTTTTAGATTTCATGGCATGCTTGAGAATATCATATCAAATCACGATGCCAAGTTTACCTTTATTGAAAGGATTTATTTTCCGAATTTGTAACCCAGTCAACTTTCACCACAACATATCACCCTCATACCTATGGGTATTTAGATTGAGTAAAAATAGTATCAAAAGACATGCTCGAGAAGTATGTCATGCACCATCCCAAGAAGTGGGAATAATTTATGTCTCTAGTGGAATTTACATACAATAATGGCTATCAAGAATCATTAAAGATGACCCCTTTTGAAGATCTATATGGAAGAAAATGAAATACTCCAATCGTTTGGGATAATATAGTGGACATAGTCACAGTTGGTCTAAAAATGTTAAAGGAATTGGGACATGAAATAATTAGCACAAGGAATAAATTGAAGGTATAAAAATACTGACAAAAGCGTCATGCAAACCAAAACATAATGATAAGGAATTATGAGTAGGAGAGCATGCATATATATGAATCAAGCCAAACACAAGTTCCTTAAGAGTGGGATCATGTGCCAAGTTAGCACTAAGATATTATGGACCCTTCCATATGTGGGAGAGATTGGGACCTTTATCATTAAAATTTCCCTTACCTCCCATAGTGAAGGTACACAATGTGTTCATATCTCATTGCTTAATATATATATATATATATAACACTAATCATATTATTAATTGTACTTTGATACAAGTGGAACCCAAGGGGGAATTCTAGCTAGAAACACAATGCATACTAAAAAAGAGGAAGACCACTCTCTGAAATTGAGTCATCCCATAAGTCAAGGTGCAATGGAAGCACTTTGGACCGGATGAAGCAACATGGGAGATGGAGGATGCCATGAAATAAGCTTACCCATATTTTTTTAGGTATACAAATTCATTTCTACAGGTAGTAGAACATTGAGGACGAGGTTCCTTTAAGGGGGAGGGGAACGTAACATCTATTTTTCTATTCCCCAAGTTTTGTAATGAAATTAATGGATGACAATGATGAAGAGACAACATGGATTTTTTTCCAATACTATATGATGTAAATATTTAGATTTAATTATAAACTGTTAAAGCCAAAGAAGGATAAATTTCTTAGGCATCCTGTAAGGGAGATTGGGAATTTTGTATCTTCCTTGAATTTAATGTTTTGACCCCTAATTCTCTTATTAAACTACCAATTGCCTAAGAAATTATCATAGCATGGGGAGGAGGTGTTGGAGCCAACCATGCATGGAATATTTACCTCACGACAAAGTCCTAGTTGACTTCAGTACCTGAGAAGGGGACCCTATACCTATCTTGCATGAACAAATTCTCATGGGTAGGAAGAGATGGTTAGTTTTTGAGTTAGTAATTATAAGTAGAGTTTTGAGGATTGTAGTGATCGGAGATAGAGACAAAAAAGATATCCAAAATATGTCCTGAACCCAAAAACCTTGTGAACTTGTGAACCTAATAACTACAACCTTATGAACCTATAAAACCTACAATTTAAAGCTACATTAAGGAGTATAGGCTTGAAATTTGATTGTTGAGGAGACTATAGAGAGAGCCCTCCACCTAAGTCGGGTAGATGATAAGGACTATGTTATTTTGGTTGTGTTTGTGCACGTGAATAACTGGAAAGAGGGAGGATCACCGAGCGAGTCATAGAAAGTGGTGAAGGGGTCTCTCTTTGTGTTGTTCCAACCCTTATTTTCTATATTTTTCTATGTTTTTAGACATAATTAGTTCTTAAGAAGTGGAATCCTTGTTTCCTAAGGGGATTGAAATTCATCCTATATCCCCTGAATTAATCCTTTGGTGAAATACCCTAAGTGAAGAATATTTTAGACATCACATATAAATACGCAGTGTCTATCTGCAAGAAATTTGTAGTGCAGTTGTGCTTATAGTTGGGTGGAGAGTGGTAGTCCCTTCTTTAGTTTCCAACGATTTTAAGAGGAACAAATAAGTCTATTACTTTCTTTCAAATTAACAGTAAATGTTGTTCAATAACTCATATTTAAATGTTACGTTGGATTTACTCTGTATGTGTGAAATGGCAGGATCAAAGTTGTGGTATTGTTATATTAAATATGCATGATTAGTGTTATGAGAAATTAACATGGTTTGTTTGACTGCTGAAATTCATTCCTTTATGAATATGAAATGTCATGTGAAATGGGATCATTTCATATATTTTAAATGAGAATGATATGAGTTGTATGTTCATGAATTAAGAGGTTTTCCTTAGTTGTGTTGACTGTAGGATGATCATATGCCTGTAGTAAATTGTTTATGAATCTATGTAATGTTTGGCATGTTTTCAAAAGGGATAGGACTATTAGATCTGTGGTCCCATTTGTTGTTAAGTTTTGGTAATATTCCTATTCCTTGTGAGTTTGAATCAGTAGGCTTAGGCTACCCAAGATAGGCTAGAGGATCCATATGCTTATTAATATGATGTGAAGGTCCTAGTAATGATGGCACTCAAAGAAAAAAAGTGGAAGCTTGATGAGAAAGGAGAGACTCAAGAAGGAAAATCCTTCTTAGAACATCCAATGTTCAATATGGAATAGTTCATGAAAGAACTCTTGAGTTGGTGGAAGTATAAAGGTGAAGAGCTTGAAATACCAAGAAATTTAGGGTTTGAGCCTTTGTTTCGACCAAAAAGGAAAATTTTGGATTTAACCCCTATGTTTAGGCCATAAAAATATGGGGACTAAGCCCTTTTGTCACATTTCATTGGAATTTGGGGTTCAGATTAGCCCTAAACTTAATCTTAATCACATGGCTTGACAGGATTTAAGACCAACATCTAGTCGAAAAGGGGCCATAGGGTTATCGACATATCGATACCCAAATTTTTGAGTATTGCACATTATGGGAAAGGCATGGTATAGTGTGGCCTCGGGCGATGGCTGACAGTTGACAAAAAAAAAATTGTTAGTCGTGTGTGTCTAATGATGGCCTCAGAATATCGAAAGTATTGGAAGTATTAGGTTTTTTCAAAGGGTGACATCATGATGGCATGGAAATGCCACATGTTTGTCACATGTCACCTAGATTGAGTCTTTTTAGTATGCAAACTATACAAATATTGGTGACATGTCACACATCTTAGTAAGTGACATGTGTCAAAGGACATATCATCACTTGCCATGTGTTAGCAATGATTAATGTTGGAGGATGATGTGGCATGATGATATGCCATATTAGCATTTTAGCATATTGGGATTTTTGAGGGATTGTGCCTTGGAAAGTCCCCAATATCATGATATTCTGATATACAAAACACCAAGTCCACATGTCTGGCACATCATCCCTTTTCATTTTATGGGTTGTGATTGGGTGTTAGAGTTATGATTTGGAAAGCCAAGATGGACACCATCATATCGGCTTATTAATGTTTTCTAAAGGTTTGTAATTATAGAGAAATTATTGGATTTTTGTTATTATATGTTGGAGTAACACCATACCGATGTACTAGAGCGTTTAATCCTATATCAGCTTAACGACATATAAAATTTTGTGGCCAAAAATATACTGTCATATCAACATTCAACTATACCGACATATCGACATTCAACTATACTAATATATCATCATATCAGAGCCTTGAGGGTTTGGATGATGCACAACTTGTGAAATCACTGATGTGGGAATGTTTTGACATAGTGAATACATAACGGATGTGGACTTGTGCAGGGAGGAAAAATGGCCAAAATTTTCCATGTGACAACCATGTGGTTGTACAAATGATGAAGTTTCCCTTTAAGGGGTGAAACTTCAAATAGGCATAACTTTGTGCTTGGATCTTGGATTGAGATCAACTTTATATTGTTGGAAAGTTCTCAACGAGCTGAAGATGATTGCAGTATAAAAATTTTGATTTGAGGAGATGGAGGAAAGAATTTTTTTGATAGACATATCTTCATAATAAAACTTGAAGTTGGGGTCTAATTACGCCCCACAACCCTAATACGATATTCTGGGGTTCGGTGTGTCACAAGATTTAACAACTTTTTTCATTTAGAATGTTCTTTACCCCAAGACTTAGCTTTATAAATTATTGATGTGCTCTATAATTGGAACTATTTTTTGAAGATTTGTCAATTAACTAAATAATGTGTTGTTCTCTCCATACTGTGTTATCAATTCATCCATAAAAATGAACCAAGAGACAATAAAATCATTTTCATTCATGCAGCCATTGGTACCAAACAAATTTATTAGATTCTAAATGCAAGGATCTAAGACTTACTTTTTGTAAAGTTGGCACTTAGTGTAAATCAAATAATTGCTCCATTTAGATACCAATGTTATAGAATATTTACCATCAAATTTCCTCATATCAAACTTGGGAATTAAGTGGAGTGTCGAGTTGAACATCCAATGATGTATACTTTGGAGTAAGGAATAACCATGATTTTGGGACTCAATATTTATGTTCTACACATTTTCATGATTTCCTTGTTCCCTAATGTGACCTTTAGGGAACCTCTCATCTAGGGTATGTATGACGACGAAAACCATGGGATTTTGTAATTGTTCCATCTTTTTATCCATTTTTTTATCAATAGAATTTTGGACATTGGGTTCAACGCTCCCCATGTGTTTCGCAACATGGACTAACCGCCTCTCGTGGATCCTAACTCTGGCGATTATAGCGGAGACTAACGCCTGTGGGTTTTGGTCTAATGAAAATCATGATTCCAACAATTGGTAACAGAGCGACAGGTCTCGAGTTCGAAACTCACCCAGCTCACGTTGGGGGGGAGATTGTTGGACATTGGGTTCAACATTCCCCGTGTGTTTCGCGACATGGACTAACCGCCTCTCGTGGATCTTAACTCAGGCGATTGTAGCGGAGACTAATGCCTGCGAGTTTTGGTCTAATGGAAATCGTGATTTCAACATGGAATTTGTAATTGTTCCATCTTCTGTTCCAATTCTATGTTAAGTAATTCTTGCAAATGTGACAAATCAATTTTTTTCTGACAAAGTAACCTATTTCATTAAATTGGTTCTCCAAGTTGGGTAGTTGGCTATGTATCTCTTAAATTTCTTCATGAATCATGGTTGAGCTCTTTTGAGTTTTAATTGGGATAGAATTTTTTACAACACCATTTGCCACATGGGATAATAGTATTATTTATCTATAGTTATTCTATATTTAACTTTACCACACATTTTGAATCACCCAAATAGATCCTTTAATCAAATTTGTGTTTTGCATATTGATTTTGCACTTGATATAAATATGAAATTTATTCTCCTTTGGCTTTGAACTTTTGGTTTAAAGTATCCCAATGTGCATTCATTGCAATGCTACATGTTTGAATAAATTTTGATGTTCTAAGAAAGACTATGGTAACTTTCCCAAAACTTGTTGTTTTGTCGATTTCAAGATAACAAACTTCTACAACTTTCCATGTATCCACGTTTTTTTTATGTACTTCTAAAATTTATAATTTAAATAGATGCTTTATACTCTTTCCAAATGAATTAGTGACACTCAATTTTGACTTTTATAGATTTAGATATAACCATTATACTAAGAACACTTGGTCAATATTAGTTTTACAACTAATAAAAAACTCCATTTTCCACAACTTCTATTTTTGACATTATAGTAAATAGGAATTGAAAATGTATATCGTAAGTACTTTGATTTGTATTCTCAGTATTTTAAAATTTTCAATATTTGAAACATTATAGAAATAACATTATGGCTAACATTCCAAGATGACTTGTTTAAGATTAATTTTATGACTAGTCAAAACCCTTAATTTTGATAGGTTATATCTTAAAATGCATAATAAGCCAAAACTTAAAATTGTTTCAAGTACTTAACTATGTTTATTTAGTCTTCCAAAATTTTCACATATGAAATTCACTAAAAAAATTATATTGAAAATTCCAAGCTGACTCATTGGAAAGACCAAAACCCTATGTTCATATGCTTTGATACCAATTGTAACGCACCAAATACCCACATAACATTAAAGGAAAAAGTGAATTGACTCCACACATTAAGAATGAGAAAAGAATAAATGTGACACCTTTTTAGGTAGAAAACTTTGAGATTACAATGTATACAAAATGAGATGATTAAGTCTTTTATGGAAAACATTCCAAGATGACTTGTTTAAGATTAATTCTATGGCTAGTCAAAACCTCTAACTTTGATAGGTTATATCTTAGAATGCATAACAAGCCAAAACCTAAAATTGTTTCAAGTACTTAACTATGTTTATTTAGTCTTCCAAAATTTTCACATATGAAATTCACTAAAAAAGTTATATTGAAAATTCCAAGGTGCTGACTCATTGGAAAGACCAAAACCCTATGTTCATATGCTTTGATACCAATTGTAATGCTCCAAATACCCACATAACACTAAAGGAAAAATTGAATTGACTCCACACATTAAGAATGAGAAAAGAATAAATGTGACACCTTTTTTGGTAGAAAACTTTGAGATTACAATGTATACAAAATGAGATGATTAAGTCTTTTATATATATATAAGAGACAAAAGGTACAATTAAAGAATCTAACTAATGTAATAACTCAATATATAGAAAATTCATCTAGGGGTTAAAATTGAACACTCAAATAATGATTTATCTCTTGTTGATTAGTTTTTTTCGTTACATGTAAGGATTTTAATGATTTTGAATGGTCTTGCTTCTAATACCGAACTATCTTTGATGTTTATCATTATTTTCTACTTGTTGACATATACGTTTTCAAATTTGATAATAATTTGGTGGTTTCTCGTCCAATATACTAACAATTTTTGGTGATTTCATGATTTTTTATCCATTCTATCCACGGTTTTGGTGATTTGGTTGATTCCTTACCATTTACCAATGATTCTTAGTGTCCAATACATCATTTTGATTGTAAGCATCTATAACCTTTTTCATCTAAATTGTCCACAAGTCCTTAAGCAAGAAACAAGACTTTTAAAGATTTTTTCCATCAAAATTATAGGTTATGTTTGAGACTTTTTTCTTCCAGCTAGGTGGAGTTTAGGTTAGGTCCAATCTCAATGTTGATTGGAAGAACAATCTTCCCACTAATGGAATGCTATGGCCATGACCTCGATCGAGCTTGGATGCCCATTAGAATAGTTTAATTTTCGCAAAATAAATTCCATCCTCAACTCCTAAAATTTGAATCTAACACTTAATAAAAACCCACAAAAACTTGGAGTACAATTTGAAGTCTACCACTTCCAGATCGATTAAACATATGTGTGAAAATTTTGTATTACATTGTCTTGACTAAGCTAAAAGTGGTTCAATAATTTGCAACATGTTTCATCATTGTAACAATAATTTTTTTGGCTAACATATTTGTGAAAATTTTGTAGTACAGTATCTTGACTAAAGCTAAAAGTGGCACAATCGTGGTTTAACCAAATAATCATGAAATTGGATGGTAATTAACAATTCGACTAGGTTGTCAGTGCCAGGGTTTGGAGTTTTGAAGAATTCCCTGTTTCAGTGCTAAACGAGGGTTTTAAGCGGGGGCGAATGAGCTGATTTTGGTGTAACAGTGATTTTGAGAATGGGCTGAGTGTAACGAGAGCAAGCATTTTCCCAGCTGTTGGATAAGGATTTAGGGAATTTGGAATGTACTCTAAACGATGACCTTTTTTTGATATTGATTCACTATGGGACGAGATTTCAAATACTTCTCCCCTTAAGAATGCGGCTATACATTTTCGGAGGCATTCCACGGTCTGTGGGCACCATGCTCTTTTGTAGTTGCAGGTTTGCATTCTCTCTGTCTGCTGCATTTTGTAATTGAAAATTGTGTAACTAATGAACTGCAGAATAATATTTAGGAAGGTAACTAAATATATTAACCCCATATATATGTGTTTTTGTATTTTTTTAAGACAAGGCTTAACTCAGATTATATATGTATGGGGGAGCCCTAACTCAATTCAAATCCATTCGTACCTTATATGTTAAGATCATGCCATTGATATGATTAAAGGCTACCAGTACACCATAAATAACAGCTTTATGGTACTGAAGTGTTTTCATGACCAAACACTAACTAAACACAAACCTAGACAATCACGGACCAGAGAAGACGAAAATCATGAAACCAACAATCTAACTTCCATTTATTCCATCTTGAATCTAACATCCATTTATTCCATCTTGAAATTTTCAAAATTCAGTTGAGTTGCCCCATTCAAATTTGCCAAAGTGAGTTCAGTTGCCATCCTGAGATTCGAACCTAAGAGCTAGAGCATGTCTGTCTCTCCATAAAAGCCAACAGAGCTACCTGTCTGAGTAGCCCATCATATGATAAAGTACATTCCAAATATTTGTAATCCTAAGCCAACTCCATCATCCAAGTGTCAACTTCCCTCTACTCAACTGCTCACCATATTAAGTTAGTTGTAATGGTTATAATGAACACAGATCAAACAAACTTGAAGCGTTCGAAATCATAATGAACACACAGAACCAAAGTGCATTATCTCATTAAAAAGAGAAATTGGAGAGGAATACAGAAATCCATAAACAAATCAAACAACTTTTAACCATAAAAAATCTTAACAAACTCCCAGAACAGAATGGCATTAACTCATGTCATTTGCAGAGGTATATAGAAATACCAGTCTAGTTTGCAGAAGTGAATGAGATGAGATGATGAAGGTTTATCTCTCCAGGCAGCTCTGTTGCCTCCATGTGTTTGGGCTTCATGGGATCAAGGGTCATAGTAACCCAACCCATGAGCTGCCACATCTCTCCTGTGAAATTGTCCTTAAGTAGTGAATGGATTTGAGCATATGCTAAAGCATTTAAGTGGTGAATGGATTTGGGCATATGCTAAAGCATCCAACTTTATGGCAGTTGTCAAAATAAATAAATTACGAGTAGCACATACCTATATACTGTAATTTATACTATATACAAATGCCCACCTTCAAAGCACAATACTATCATAAGTGTTTGACTACAGTGCCTGACTATGACATTCGCCATTGAAGCACAAACATTAAAAGCTGAAAATCCCTTGAACTTAATCACAATGGGATGTCTCGTTTGTCTTTTCGCTGCAGTGAGGTTCATATATATAGTAACTCAACCCATGAGATGGAGATATTGTGGTTAAGCTGTATTCTTAACTATATTCTCTTGAAATTTTCTAGTTCCTATAGAATTTGCAAAATATATGGCATTAGAATTTTATGTGAGGACAATCCTTTGCACACACAGGCAAGAAGAGGTCAAAGTTGAGAGTCCCTATTGGGTCGAATAAAGTGTAACTTCAACATATTCCTTCTTCTTGATTCAGCATCCTTAGTCTCTTCCACTCATTATCAAAAGTTGTTTTCCACTCATCATGAGTGTACTTCCACATAGTTATTGGCCATATCGGTCTCCCTTATTGTAAAAATGCCTCAACAGGTCTACCTGAATGGAAGAAAGAATATTATGACACTTAAAAATGTTTGCCCCTTTAACAGTCCACTTATAGTTCAAATATGATTTGTAAAGTGTTTATTTGTGGGCACGAGCTTTATTTAGAAAAGTTATATTGCTCGGTCGGTTTATAGGTGGGAGTTACTTTTTTGTTCAAAGCATTTAAATTTAAATATTTTTAATTTAAGCATTTAGATATGATCAAATCATTTGCAAAACTTGTGTTAAAGACTATATAATGAATTTATGAATTTGTGAATAACATCTAATTTCATCAATGTCGCCGTGTGCTAAGTTATGATGTGATCATCCAAGATTTAAGTTTAATCTTTTGTTTTCATTATTGGATTCGACCTTTTGTCTTCATTATTGGATCTTTAGTTCGGACCTCAACCCTACAATCAATCCCATAGTTAAGTATTGGTGATCTTACATTGCACCCCATAACTAAGTATTCATCATTGTCATGTAAGCTCATGGCTAATATAGGAAGGCATTGGAATGCTACTACTTGTTAAATTTTCAGATTAAATGTGTTGTATCAATTACTTTAGCCCAAATTACTTCTCCATAAACAATGTATCCAATTATTAGCAATATAATCAATCATAAACTGTAACTGAATATAGAACAATATATGCAGTGATAAAGAAGACAAAAACACAACCATAAGAGACAACAAATAGGCCTAAGACTAGGGAAAAACCCCACAAGGGTGAAACCCTTTCAAATCTTCTTCAACAGATTATCATAAAAAGTTTTCAACAGAGAGTACAATGAGCCCAATACATATGCAGTGGAAATATACATAATAGATATTCAGATCTGCAGATCTACAACAGTAAGAAACACGGATCCAATAGATCACTGAAGCCAACTGAAATCAACTGTCAAATCCTAAATCTGAATCTAGGATGCTATCAAAAATTGGTTGCGAGCATCTGTGACTGTGCAGATGAAACATTATGCGAGCAACTGGGATTGAACTAGCCCAGATCTGCTCAAAAATCCCTTAGTCGCACCTTTGAGACTTCGTGCTAGCGGCTATAGCTCCTTGGTTGCAGACAGGACAGTCTATGCCTACAACTATGGCCCAAATCAGCCTGATCAAGCCCTAAAGCCCTAGCCGCTACCTTCCCACAATGTACTTGTGGCTATGACACCCTGGCCGTAAGCATAACACACTGTGTCTGCTGCTATAACCCGAAAATCTCAATGTCAAGCCTGCAGCTATGACCTAGAAGCCCCAGATCAGAGCAAGGCTCTCGATTGTGATTCTGGACCTTGCGTGAACTCCTTTCATTGAACCCGTGCGAGCCAAAACAAAATAGACGAACTGAGACAAAGAATGCAAATAGAAGATTTCTTGAGCAAGTGTGTGAGAATGAGCTTAAGGTTGCTTCTGTGTATAGCTTTCGTTTTGGTCCACTTGGGGTTGAGGCCGACTTGACTAATTCCACATGTGCTTAAGCTGACCTATTCCATTACACTTTAATAAATAATATAATTCAAAATTTAATTTATGCTTAACCGATTGGGGCGATTTATAGGTCGATTTTGGTCCTATCGAGAAGATGAATCTAATGCAATTATAATCTCGACCATCCAAGCTTTCCAAAGTAGAATTTGACCATAGTTGCAAAAATTAACACTCCCTCTCAACCAGGAAGAATTGCACTTGTTAACCTCTGTATATAGATATTCACATCATGGCGTCGTCATGCTAAGACTGTCACTACTCGACTTCATCTGCTGAAAATTTTTCAGATCTAGAAGAAGAAAAACCAGAGAGCAGTAGCGTCCACCCATACCAAGAAATAGGATAATACATCATACAGGGGAGCGCATCTTCGACCCTGGAATCTCAAGAGGCGATAAAATCTCAACCCAATCATATTGTCGATTGATCTTCTCATCAATGACTCTCAATAGTGATGTGGTAGAACACCTGCATCATAATCAACTTGGGTTGCACACCCCAAGTACACTCTCAACTCATTGGCGAAACGACGAGTGGTATTCCCAACAAGCCTTGCTTGAGGGTATGATGCCAATTGGGGTATACTCTGTAAAGACCAATCAGGGGAGCAACATTCTCCGACCCTATGAAGATAGGGAGAAGCATCTTGAACCCTATGGGTATTAGATCAGGGAGTACCCTATTGTCCAAAGATCCCTGAACCCAAGGAGCCCTCTATCTCAATTCCTCACCCCGAGAGCTCAAGTAGGGTAGGAAGAGTTTGCTCAGTGTCCTTGATTAGTGTTGCCCCTTATCCAGAGGGGCTACATCCATTAGTGCAAGCTACTTTCTGAAGACCAAGAAATTTCCTTTCGGTAATGCCTTGGTGAGAATATTTGTTATATGTTCATCAGTCGATATGTGGTGGAGTCTAACAACTCCTCTCTGCACCATGTCTCAAATAAAATGATATTGAATCTCAATGTGGTTGGACTTGTCATGAAACAGGGGTTTCTCTTCCAAACGGATCATGCTCTTGTTGTCACAGTGTATCATTGTAGTGTCTAAGACTTGTTCAAATAACTTTCCAAAGAGCTTCCTTAACCAAACAGCTTCGCAACTAGCCAAGCATGCTACAAAATTTTGTTTCCTGCTCATCCAAAATATCATGGCAGATCCAAGACTAAAGCAACATCCATAAGTGCTCTTGCTATCAGTAACATTTCCTACCCAGTCAACATCAGTGTATCTATGAAGTTGAACGCCTCTAGAAAAATACCTCAGACCAAGTGTGATCAACCCATGTAAATATCTCAATACATGTTTGGCAACAATTCAATGTGCATGGAGGGGCTCAGTCATGAATTGACTCAATGTGTTTAGTGTGAAGCATATATCTGGATGGGTATTCACAAGGAACATCGGAGCCCCAATTAGTTTTTTGTACTCGAATGGATTTGCTAGATCATGTCCAGCTGTTTTTCCACACAACTTCTTGAAGTTCATATCCATCAGAGTAGCCATGGATTTACACTCAGTCATACCAAACCTTTCCAACAGTTTCACAACATACTTTCCCTGTGAGAGAAAGATCTCGCTAGGCCTTTGCCACACCTCAAGGCCTATGAAGTAGTGTGTGATTCCAAGGTATTTTATCTCGAATTCAGAGGTTAGCTCCCTCTTACATTTGATCATTAGAGGTTCACTTCCTGTCAAGAATATATCGTCTACATATAGAACCAAAATCAATGGCATACCTTGGACAACCTTAAAATAGAGGTTGGGATCAACATTGCTTCTTGTGAAGCCCAACTTCATTAAATAAATGCCAATGCATGCATACCAAGCTCGGGGAGCTTGCTTCAAACCATATAATGCCTTCTTCAACCTGCAAACATGCATTTTGTGATCTTCCACTTCAAATCCCTGTGGTTGTTCAACATATACTTCTTCCTGTAACATTCCATGAAGGAAAGTGGTCTTTATGTCCATCTGATGAAGGGTCCATCCTTGACTAGCAGCAAGGGAAACTATCGAATGAGGGAAACTATTGAACAGATGGTTTTCTATCGAACCACAGGTGAAAATAAGTCATCATAATCTTCTCCCTATTTCTGAGAGAAGCCTCAAGCTACGAACCTTGCATTGTATTTCTCAATGTTGCCACTGATTCCATGTTTGATCTTGAATAGCCACTTTGAATTTACAACAGACTTCCCATGCGGTATCAACACAACATCCCATACATCGTTTTTCAAAATATATTCATATTCTTCGGCCATAGCATCCTTCCAAACTTGTTCTTTGACTGCTTCTTTGAATCAAGATGGTTCGTTTTGAATCATAGTGCTCATGGCAGCTACATATCCCTAATACTTTCATGGTTGCTTCCTTTCTCTGAATGATCTGGGAATGGGAACATTTCTTTCATTATCTTGTAGAGTGTCACGAAGCCAAAGTGGTCTCTTCTTGGTAGGAGGATCACTAGGAGGTGGATGTA